>VFFE01009212.1:2082275-2198640 GCA_008921705.1 Burhinus oedicnemus | reverse complement strand
AGAAAAAAAGAAAAAAAAAAAACCTCATGTGGTTGTTTAGTTTCATGCACAGTTGCAATATTTTTCTTCAGACAAACTCTGTACAAACTTTGGGCCCGATTCATAAAAGCTCCGTTGCTATTAACACGGGAGGCTGGTGGCCTTTTCTCGTCCAAATGGAGGATGGCTTTCTTCCCCAGCGCACGCTTTGGCGAGCCCCGCTTTCCTCGGCACGCGTGCCCGCTGGCTTTCCTCTCCCTCCCCTTTCCCCTCTCCGTCTCCCCGAACCCCACGGGAGCCCCGGGCCGGGGAGGGGGCGAGGCAGCGCGGGACCGTGCTCCCCGGTGCCCCCGAGAGCCGCAGGCTGGCAGGAGAAAAAGGGGGGGGAAGGACTCCGTGCCGCGCTCTGGCCGATGCCAGGGCTTCGGAACACGGTGGTACGAGGCCACTCGATTACAAACGAGATCTTGTCCGTACCAGAAAAAAGACGCTAGATCGCTACCTCCGAGCTCTAGAGAAAAACCTTCCTAAAAGCGAACACTTGTACACGATGTGAACTTTTGTACTTCTCCGCTTTTTTTTTTTTGTAAGGGAAGACTTATTTTCCACTTAGTTAAATCTTCTATGCTCGAGCATGAACAAAAAGAGTTGGGTTGGGTGAAATCCTCCCCCCCCGTCCCCCCCTTTTAGCTGCATCCACAAATTAATATGAGGGAGGGGGCAAAAAAAAAAGAGAAAAAGAAAGAAGATGAGTTTCTAGATGGAGCATGGTAGGAAGAGAGCGCCCGGCTCGGCACCCGCCGCCACTGCCTGTTCTTGCTGCCGGCGCCCGGCTGCGACGGCCGCCTTGGGGAAAGGTCTGCGAAATTCTTTGCTTTGGAAATACAATCAAGGAGAAATCTCCGTTTTGGCCGGCCACGCGGTTCCTCCGCGCGGCCGAGCTCTGACCTAGCCCTGCTCCCCTGCCTGAGACCGGCCCAGCCCAGTCCCCCGGCGGCAATTCGAAATTCGGGGCGCTAAAATTTCCACCGGCCGTGTGAAAGATCTGCTGCAAATTCACTTGACACCCGTGTTAATACCATGTCGTGTTCATTTTTTTTTTTATGAGTCAGGCCCCTCGTGCCTCTAGTATACTTGTATTGACTCTCATAGTTACCATTTTAGTTTTACTGTGTTCTGTGAAAAAAATTGTAATTGGTTGAGAATCACTGTGGGCATCCATTCTTATTCAACTAAGTCTCCGCAGGTTTTTTGAGCTGGTGTGGATTAGTTTAACTCTTGTATTCAACCATTAGTGCTACCACCTTCTCACATTACAATACAATTACTGGAAGCAAGTACTGCATTTCCTATGCAACAAAAAAGGAAAATAAAAAATTGCTAATGCTAACAGCCTGTGGTGTTCTTTACTTGCAGCTGGGCACGGGGGGGGTGCGGCCGCGGGGCTGCAGGCATCGCCGCCGCTCCCGGCGTTGACCTCTCCGGGCACCGGCCCTCCGGCTTGGGCAGGTCTGGGGGTTCCCGGGCAGTTGCTGTTCCCAAATCACAGGGATATTTGGTTAAATCGAGTCGCTGTCGTCACATCGGCCGCGCTGGCCCGTGCTGGCGCTGGCCCGTCGACACAAAAATCGCTCCTCGCACGGGAACGGATTAATCTTCAGCCAACCTCTGCGGATTAAGTCACCCAGAGTAAAGACACGAAGCGCATCATGTAAAGGCTGAGGAGATTAATTAATTCTGCCAATGCTACAATATAGCTTTAAATGTGGCTAAACTTTAAAAATATGACCGCATTTCGGAAGAGCCCCGGTGCCCGCTCGGCCCGGGCTGCACTGCGCTGCTCTGCGAGGCTGCCGGGGGAGTGGGGCGGGAAACAAACCAGGTTTCTTCACAACCTTTAAAGTCGTCTTTAAAGTTTTGCACTGTGCGACAGCTTTTTCTTAACAAACAGGTGCAGAAATTAATGTTTGCAGGAAGGAATTTTTTGCGTTTTTACCCATTCTGCCTGTTTTCTACCTAAAAAAACCCCGACGAGCGGCGAGGGCCGGTGCGGTTCTGCCGCGTGGCCTTGGGGGACAGGAGACGGGGACCACCGCGACGCCCAGCCCTCCCCAGGGCAGCGCCAGCTGCAACACCAGCTCTTCCGTTTTATTTTGGGGGAAATGTGCGTTTTCTAACAAATAGTTGCCCTGGTGTTTCCTTTCTTACGCCTCCACGTAGTTGCGGTTTGGGCTGCAGGGCCAGGACGGGAGGTTTGGGCTGGGCACAGCTCTAACGTCACTGTCCTCGGAGGGTGCCCCTCGCTGCGTCCCGGTCGCTGGCACCGATGCCCGGTGTAGCGGCTGGGGACAGGTTGGTGCCCATTCAGTTTAGCCGTTTTTTTTCTCATGAAAGCGACTAAATGGTAAGGAAAAGCCAACTCTGTCCTCGCAGAAAACCCGGTGCCCCAAGCGGGGGCTCCCCAGCGGCTGTTCCCCCTTTTGCCCCACGAGCCCTGGGAGGAGGGAGGGAGAAGGACGGCAAAGGTCCCGCTTTAGGGCAGAAAGCTCATCTCAGGGCAGCAAAAATGAGCCCAAACGGTGGCGGTGCCCCTTTGGCTTGGAGACGAGCCCAGGCGTGGGCCAGCTTGTCCCCGGGGCAGCGGGAGCTGGGTGCTTCCTCCGAGCAGCCGGAGGGTGCCGGGATGGGAGGGAGGGATGGGGACCAGCAGCAAAATGAAAATATGCTTTAAAAAAAAAAAAAAAAAGTTCAATTACACTGCACGGCGCAGGTTTCTCCCCATCGCCCCCTCTGCGGCCGGCGTGGCCGATGCTGCGCTCACCTACGGCTCCTTAATGCTGCCCCTTTCCCGCCCTCGACCCGCTCACTCTCTTCCATCGCCTCCCCCCTACAAAAATCATTCACTATTATTTATTTATACCCTTTATTACTGAGGCCGTTGGCTGAGGCTGCCCTGGATTCCGGTGGAGGAACCAGGAGAGGCTCCAGGAGGGCGGCCGGCCCCTGCCCCATCAGGGTGATGCCGTGCCGGGAGCTTGGGCACCATCTCCCGCTTTCTCGTTCCTTTTCTTGCACTTTTTCTTTCACTCGTTCTTTCTCGCTTTCTCTTCCTTCCTGCAGAAGAAAAGGTCTCCATCAGCATCCAAGGAAATAAATCCCATTTATTATTTATTGCTATCAAAATGTGTCAGCTTGCCTCGGGACGCAAGAAGAATACGCAATAGCCCGGGAAGAGAAAATTAAAAACTTTGGGTGGAAAAAGTCTGGGGTGGTGTTTAAGCAGAGAAACGGGGGCGGTTGCTGCTCTGCCTTGGAGGGCGAAGCAATGGGATGCGTTCCAGGGAGATTTGTACGGCCCGAAGCCCATGGAAAGGTGTGCGTTGCTGTGCTGGGTGAGAGGCCTACCGCCCCGGCGCTCCCTTTTTCGGTGAGGTTTCATTTATCACCATTTGATTTTTCATCAGGGGGAGAAATACGGGCTGAAATGCCCGTGCTGGCCAGAAATACCAGAGTCCGCGTGCGAGCCCTTTTTTCCCCCGAAAGGATGCTCCGTGGTGTGGCGGGCGATGAAGTTGCAGCGAGCGCGGTGGTGACAAAGTGTTTATATGGAATTTCAACACGTTGGGCGGTTTCGCCTTTCTTTCCCCAAATGCGGACTGTGCCAAATTGCTTTTGTATTGCTGATGTATAATCTTCGGAAATTTTCAGTCTTCTCTCAAGCTTATTGTTATTGCACAGATATCCTGAAGGGATTACTCACGTGTCACGAAACAACGGCCTTTGAAATTCCTGTTACTGGTGGATCTGGCTACTTAATCTCTTCCTTAATTGTAAATGTTCCTGTTGATGAGCCAAGGAAAGGACTCGGGGAGTCGTACCAAGGCGGTGGGTTCGTCCGATGTCTTTTATCTGCCGAAGACAAGCCAAGACTGGAAATATTTATTGGTTCAGTACTTCAGCAACACGGTATTAATTGCCTCCGCGTGTTGTGATAGGTAGTTAGCACAAGGGTATTAATGAAAATAGCACCACTTCATTTTAAAATTAACTGCTTGGCCATTCAGCAACATGAGCTGATAAATTATGGCAATAAATTTGCGACGGAGATTTATGCCACCGTAACTGGCGCTCGGGCCCGCAGGCGCGCTCTGACGGGGACGGGGGGACAGGGGACAGGGCCGGCACCCCCCCACCTCCCTCACCCACAGGAAGCTCCATGATATTTTTTAAATCCTTCCAGAAATGTGGGTCCAGGAGTTTTGTGATCTTTTGGGTCAGTTTTGGTTCTCCTTTAAAATGATGCTCAGGGGGCAAAGGGACCCTCCTTGCCGCAGGCGGCTGGAGGCACGGCCAAGTCTCCAACAGCAAACGGGATGCTCCGAGCCACCTCGTGTTCCTCCGGGTGGATGGAAACGGAGCCGAGCTTTCCCCGGTGGTGGTATTTTATCAAGGCCGTCGGAGAGGAGACACCTGATAAAACCATGCAATCGTCCCCATTTTCCCCAAAACCTTTGAAATATGGAGTCAGGCTGCTGGTGCCGCAAACTGGCAAGATCTGTTGTTGTTGTTGTTGTTGTTGTTGTTGTTGTTGTTGTTGTTATTATTATTATTATTATTATTATTATTATTATTGTTATTATTATTATTATTATCATCATCCAGTGAATGGCCTCTGGCTTGCCAGCGCTGGACCCACCCCGTATTTATTTCTGTCCCACTCTTCCCTCCCATGGGGCAAAGCAAAGCGTCGCTGCGGTCGCGGTCAGACCCAAACTCAGCCCTTTCTCTGGATTGTTTTGGGGTTTTTTTTGCCCGATTTGCTCAGAGGCCGCAGCCCACCCCGTGCCACAGAAATATTCATCTACGGAGGATGAACGGCAGCTCCCTGCCTTGGGCGGCAAAGAAATTGGAAAATGTTCCTATAAATGTGATTCATACACCATAACACCTGCCTGCACGTGGCATTATCCGCACCTCTTAGGATGAAGGAGACGCAGCCAACTGTTCTGTTGTATGGGGTTTAATTTTCCCCCCCCCATTGTTCCTTATTTCCCCCCAGAAATTTCATCAGCCCGTGTTTTTTCTTCTGCCAAAGCGAAAGAAATGCTGCATTGTGCTGTTGGGTGGAAGACGCACAACTTTTAGAGAAACTTCAGCTGGGTGTTGCATTTATAAATAAATGTGACAAATTTAATAGGGTAGGATAGGTATTTGAATTATTGATTGTTAAATATTTAAGCTGCGAGTCCCCATCCATCAGCATGTGTGAGAAAGCTCGGGGCAGATTTATGATGCTGGAGTTTCCCTGGTTAGCTGGCACTTGGCATTTCGATTAATTATAGCCCGCACATTCGGGGTTTTTCAGGATTTGTTAGAAGTATTTATAAAAGATGTCCCTATTATACCATTTAAATATTGTTTGTGCAACTGGAACATGTTTTCTATTGGGGATTAATACACTGTTTGATTTAGGGGAAAATTAAATTAGAAGGTGTAAGTCTCGGGAGACGAATGCTTTATTTGAAAAGGGTTTCCACCACTGGAAAGCACAAAGTTTTTATTTTATGTATAAATATTTTGCTCTGGGTGTTTCCCCGGGTCTGCGGGTGGGTGGGAAGTCTCAAAAGTGCCCTCAGCGATGGGGAGCGGGAGAGGAGGTACACGGCGGGGAGGGGGCAGGATGAAATACATGCTAGTTATTAAAAATAAGGGATTTAGGGTCTCCCTGTCTATTGATTTCCTCGGGAAGGATGCGAGCCCCGTGGCAGGAAGGGTCTGTGCGAGGGGAGGAAACTGCCCAGGGCCCTCGGGTCAATAACGCGCCTCCAAAAAAAAAAACCTCCCGAAAAACGTAGCTGTATGATAGATTGTAATTGCTCAAGAAGAGCCATTACGGCCCGTTAGGTCAATACTCTGCATTTCCAAAGTGCTTTAATTAATACATATTTACATCAGGTAACAGCAGAGATTTCTCCAAGCCGTGGTATTAGGCCAAGAAAGGCTCCTGACTTTCATAATTCAAGGGGGGGGGGCACGAGTTTAGTCTCTTAGTGCTTTATTGCACCTTATAAAAATGCATCTTAATGTCACGAGCGCCAAGAAAATCTCCGTCCAGCAAGAGCATCGCCTCGCCCCTCCCCAGGAGGCGACTCGGGGGTCCCACATGGCACGGGGACGGGGGGGGGCAACGATGCCCCCAGAGCTTTGCCAACTCGCCCACCACGACCCCCTCCTCCTTCCCGCTCCCGGTTGTTCTTTGGGAGTCATAAATAAGTTACCAGCAAGATAAATCACCCTCGCTGCGGGTTGTCCGGCTCCGCGCGCCGCAGCAGCCGGCCTCGGTGGGGATGAAGGATGCTGGCGCTGGGAACGCACCCGGGCACCCCGGATTATTTGGGAGAGGGTGACCCGCACCCTCCAAAAAGTTTTTAAATGATTAATTCTGCTTTCAAACAATGAGTCATCGGTCCTGCTCATGGGGACCGCAGGGCTCGGCCACCTCCCCGTGTTACCCGCCTTCCTCCTGGGCGCTGCTGGGATGCTGCAGGTGCAATTAAATAGATACCCTTAAATTGCTGCGGTTCTGCGCCCGCGGGATCGGGATGTCGGGATATCAACTGACCTGCGATAATAATAATTTGCAGGCGTGTGCCTTGCCGTGAGGATGAGCGGTGGCACAGCTCTCCCGGGCCCCAGCTGAGCCATGCGTGGGCTGGGAGCTGCCCTGACCGGGGTCAGAACCGCCCGAGGTAACGCTAAAAATGTAGATGCTATAAGGTTATTGATTTTTAAATTTTTTTTTTTAATTCCCTCCCCCCGCAACCACAAATTAGAAACGGCGCTGCTAAAAATCACTGGTCTATCCACAAATTTTAATTAAAACCTAAATAAATCATTTTCGGCGCTGCACTTGCATATAAACAATGAGGGAGATGGCACACTTACAGCGGCTTGTCAGCGTTGGGTGACTAATGAGTCGCTGTGAAAATACAATCTGAAGGGCCGGAATTGAAAGCAGATTCCCGGGCTAACGAAGGGCACATGCGACCCCGCCGCGGCCATCGCAGCAGAAGGCATCGAAACCACCTCTCAGGGCTGGGGCGGTGGGGAGAGGAGGAAAAATTTCGTTAAGGCTGGCAGGACGAGTCTTTATTAAATAAAGCGCGGCGCTGTAATGCGATATTGCAGCTGCAGCCTTTTCGCCACGTTATGGAGTAATGTTTTCCCCTGTCCTTGCAGCAAACAATAACCATATGCTGGATTTGTTACCAAATGTTTATTTTATTTCTTCATTAGTACACAACGAGGACACAGAAAAAAGAGGTTTTCGTTGCGCCGAGAGCTTTGAACCAGGGACCCAGATGTCTCACGCGGAGGTGCTCACGCCGCTGCCCAGTGCCCACTTGCAGCGGTGCCGTTTGACCTTGCACGGTGCTGTGTGTCCCCGCGCGTCCCCGTGGCACCCCTGGACCCGGGGGTCCCGGCCGGGGATGTCTGGCGCGTGCGGGAGCCGAGGAGCAGGATGGGTGCCACAAATCACGCTGCTCCTCCCACCCCTGGGCACTGTCAGGAGGACGTCCGAGCGAGACGCCAAAGTTAAACAAATCCCTCTCCGTTGTTTTGCACACTCTCCCTATCTGATGGGGTTAGGTTTCTGGGTGCACGCTGGAGCAAAGACCTCGGCCGCCCACCGGTGAAGCCCACAAGCTGCTGGTGTCCAGCACAAATGGAACCCCTGAGGTCCTGGTCAGCTGTGGCTCTCAAAAAGCCTCTGATTTAAAACCCGGTTTTATGATGTAGCCTTCTCCTTTCTAAAAGCAACGGCCTTGGCCAAGCTCTGCTCAGGGCACTCGGGCTCTGCCTGCAGCCACGGGGGCTGGAGAAGCCCGTGGGACATCACTGGTGCCTTCAGGGACCATGTCTGGGTGGTGCTTCTCAGGCGGAGGGGCCATCGCTGCATCAATGGTGTGATGGGCTTGGGCATGGCTGTGCTCCACCTCAGAGCTGCTGCCCCGCATGGACTCCTCCACTCCACATAGACCCCTCCACTCCACATGGACCCTTCCTCCCTGCATGAACCACCTCCTCCATGCATGGACCACCTCCTCCCCACATGGACCACCTCCCCCATGCATGGACCACCTCCTCCCCACATGGACCACATCCTTCCCAGATGGACCACCTCTTCCTCGCATGGACCACCTCCTCCATGCACAGACCAGCAACCCCGCCATGGGAAAGTGTCCTCCCAAGGCCAGCATTCATGTTTTCAGCCAGTAAGCTTCCACAAAAGCTTTGATTTTGACCAAACACCATTTTCTTAGGGAACATCTTCTCCAGCAAACATTTAATGCAGACCTAAGTTTCAAAGTTTGGGATTTTCCCCTCCAAGGGCCTGAGAGTCTCCAGGCAAGAGCTGCATCTCCCACACATGCGCACAGCTCGGAGCTGCGGTTCCTCAAAAACTCCCAACAGCCCGACGCTCGCTGCAGCCCTGCACGTGCCAGCAGCCCCGCGAGCCACAGCGAACGATTTCCAGCGAAGACCGAAGAATTGTCGTGCTCCCAAAATACCGAAGAACGATGCTATTTCCACCAAGAATGAATCTATTATCACCAAGAATGATGCTATTACCACCAAGAATTATGCCATTTCCACCAAGAATTATGCTATTTCCACCAAGAACGATGCTATTTCCACCCAAGAAGGGTGCTATTTTGTTTTCAGGGTGATGGTAACTCATTCCAGAGCATCCCAAGCAAGGAAATGCCTGGAAATGGGAGCTGGGCTGCCTCGCTGGCCTTTGTTTTTTGGGTTTTTTTCCCACCTAAAGCAACCTTGTGAAAAGAAAGAAAAATATTATGGTGCGTGTGTGAGTTGCTTCTGCAATTCCAAACCCCAGTCTTGACAGGGGAAAAAGCAAAAAAAAAGAAGAAAAAAACCCTCAAACCGCTCCCAACTGCGGCACACGCTCATGGAAACAAGATGTGGAGCACATGAGGCTGTCCCAGGGAGAAAGTTTGCTAAAAATAACACATGCAGATTATGTACATAAAATGTCATGAAATATCAGCACATAAAACCGTGTGGTAGTTCAGGCTGTTGCAATTACAGCTCAAATGTGCCAGATGAAGGACACGCAGCATTTGGTGCGTCTGCAGTGGGAGCCAGGCGTGGGGCCAGCTCCTCTCTCCAGGCACCGGCACCGCGGCCGGCCTCGCCGTGCAGAGCCAAGACTCTGCGAAAAGATGGGGGGGACGGGGCTTATTATTATTTTCTGGCAAAGGAGGGACGGGGAAAGCCCTTGGGCTGCCTCTAATAGAGCCCTCGTAGCTGCGAAGGGTCCCTTCTCAGGGGCTGGGTTGGGGGCTGCTCCACCAGCCAGGAGCAAAGGTGGGTACCACCATGGTGGAGCTACCAGAAACACCCAGCCTGGAGGATTTGCGCCAGGGGAGGTTTAGATTGGATATGAGGAAAAAATTTCTTCACTGGAAGGGTTATCAAGCATTGGAACAGGCTGCCCAGGGCAGTGGTGGAATCACATCCCTGGAGGTATTTAAAAGCCGGGCAGACGTGGTGCTGAGGGACATGGGTTAGTGGCGGGTTTGGCAGTGTTGGGTTGATGGTTGGACTCGATGATCTTAAAGGTCTTTTCCAACCTAAACGATTCTATGATTCTATAATTTCCAGGTGCCGAAGTTCACCTGGGCACAGGATGAGGCCGCGACGGGCTGGAAAGCAAATCTCAAAAAAGCCATGATTTTTAACCCAGAGCATCTCTCATCCTGGGTGAAGCAGACCCCTACCAATTACTTTGCCAGAGGAAAGATCCCAGTAACTAATTTGTGTGTGGGAGGATCTCAGCGCACTTGGAGGCACTAAGGAGGCCTGCCAGACCCCCCGGAGGCCCTTCGGGGTGGCATTATAAGGCAGCTGACATTTTCCTCGCTCCCTCCTTAGTCTTCTGGCTGCGATATAAATTTTCCTCGAGTTCTGCTTTTGTTATTTGCATGCATCCAGACACTGTTTGTTTTTACACGGTGACCTACATAACTCACTCGAATACGTACTGAGGCGGCGGGGTTGGGCTGGAGGGGTGTTGGGGGGGACGCAGCAGCTCCGGTGGCGAGGAAACCATCGTTTCTGTAGTTTGGGAGAGGACGGTGGGGGACGATGGCATCCCCTCCCCTCACTGTCCCGCGTGCTGGTAGAAATGGTGTCAGGCCATTTCCGTTGGTGGCCAAAACCATGGATGAGCTCTTCTTCACTGTCAATTTTAATAAGACATTCATTTTTAATTTAATTTCTGGCCCCTCTGTTCTCTTCCCTGTTTGCTCCTCGTGAGATAACGGCTGTTGTTAGCGGAAACACAGCGGTGCTCCGGGAGCCCCCAACCGCAGGGAAGGTGGGGGGGTCCCTCAGGCCACGTACTTCCACGTATGTGGGAATACGTGTTTTCTTTCGCAATGTGTCCTCACTTAAGAGCCATCAGGACGTGCTGCAGTTGCCCCTGTGGTGAGGCCGCTTCTGCCTCTTCTTCACTCACTATTAAATATTAGCAATTAAATACTAGTAAAAATTTAAGTCAAATGGAGTTGGCTCTGATTTGGGAAAATCAGAAGTTGTCAGATAAAGGCAGTGGGGTGCAGGGACGCCCTGCCCGGAGCGGGCACGTCCCCCCACGGGCACCGTGCCTGGCCCTCAGCCTGGCTTCGGGAGCGTCTCCCTCGGCACCACGCGGGGATTTGGACCGAGACCTTCCCGGGCATCTCCATGGTGCCGGGGGGACACCAGCTTCTGCCCTCCCCCAGCCCTTATGAACTATAATACTCTTTTAAGTTGGCCACGTTACACATTTTAATCACTTTTCCAACAAATAAAGCTTTTACCCAGCTAGTCAGCCAGAATTACACTACTTTACAACACATTTTTATTTCTCCCCCCCCGTCCCCGCCAAGGCCAGTTTTAATTTCAGCAAACACTCGCTGCTCTGGTGGCTCCCGGGGCGAGCGAGGCCCTTTGTACGGCGTACAGAAAAGCACCGTGATTCATCGCTTTCTCATTATTTTGTCCTTTTGCTGGATATTGCCGGGGATTTTCTTCCCCCCCCAGCCCCCGCCACCCCCCCCTTTCCTTTTCTTTCTTTCTTTCCAGGCCGCTTGAAAGGAGCTGACGGAAGGAGAGGAATATTCATCTCCCAAGTTTGCTCACGTGGCCGGCGGCGGCTCGGCAAACTTTTCTCGCCGCCATGCCCGCGCGCGGTACGGTGTGTGCCGGCGCGGTGGCGGCGCTTGGCAACCCCGGCGCCGGGATAGCTGTGCGAGGAATGACGCTGTTTGTTTGCTCCACGGTCAGCTATTTGTCACTGGCCATTTTTGCCTCCAAAGCTTTAATATTTCATGAGTTCCGGGCCAGCCGGGCGCTGGGCAGCCATGGCCGGGCGCTGCGGCTGGCTTTCCTGCAAGGATGTCGGAGAAAGGGGGTGAGGAGAGAGCGAGTTGTGTACTGCGGCAGATGGGACTCTTTTTATTTCGATTGATTTTTCAGTTAATAACTTTTAACCTCCTGAACCGAGGCGGCTGCCGACGGGGGCTCATGCGGGGAGCGATGGGGACGCAGCCTGGGAAACGCCGGGGGCTCGGCCAGGGGGGTACGGGCACCTCCCGGCCCGGCTGGGGATGCCAAAGGGGACCGCAAAGGGGAGGTTTGTGGCTTTGAGGGACACCCCGACGGGGCACACGGTGGTTATTTATTTAGGAAACCTGCACCTTAGCGGGGAACCCACTGACACCCTTGCCGCATCCCCAGAGGTGCCAAGCAGTTTCTCCACACAGGGAAATGGGTTGATTTTCCTTATTAAAAAAGGACAAGAGGGACAATACAAAGATCCCACACATTCCCCTCTTCCCTCAGCACCCCACGCCAGAGCCCTCCCACAACCCACCTGGATGAAGGAAAAGCCATTTTCCCAGCATTTTCTCAGCTGGGATGCTTCCCTGGTTGAGAGCCCATGTCACTGAGCTGTGATCCCTCACCTTTACAGCCGCAGAGCTGGGGTTTGGAGAAGTTTTTCTTATTTCTAAATTACATTTTTGCACCATTTGGGAGGTGTTCAGGGTGTTTATTTTGTTTTCTTTCCAAAGGAAGGTTGGAAGAGTTCAAGTGTTCAAGGCCAGGTTGGACGGGGCTTGGAGCAACCTGGTCTGGTGGGAGGTGTCCCTGCCCATGGCAGGGGGTTGGAACTAGATGGTCTTTAAGGTCCCTTCCAACCCAAACCATTCTGTGATTCGGCGAAGAGGAGCAGTTGCTCGGCTGCTGCTCGCAGTGCTGGTGGGTGCAGTTGAATGGCAACATCCAACACAATGTCCGATGTTTCTGGAGAGGAAGAGCATTTTCCCAGTGAGAGTTTGGAAGGGTCACCCCGGACACGGGGCAGGAAAGCTCGAGAGGTCTCCCATTCCCTGTGGCAAGGGGAGGAGAGGAAAGGGCTGAAATTACCTCGGTTATTGTCTGATGCAAAGAAGGAGAAAATAGCGAAGGGCGATTCTTTAAAAGGGAAAGTGTGAGTGATGGAGAGCTCTCCTCCCAGCTGACGAGCACCCTGTGCCGCCCACGGAGGACGCAGCATTGGCGTGCTGCGGTGGCAGAGCCTGTGCCGCAAGGCGAGCGGCTGGCTGCAGTGGCATTTGCACCCAATGCCACTGGAATGCTGACCACCCTTGCTATGGGGCAGGCAGAGGGGCGACGACGGTGCGAAATCCTGCAGCCTGATGATAGTTGCAAAGCTGCAGCAGAATGGGCAGTCCGGTGTGGACGGGAGCCTCCTGGCTTCCCGCTAAAGGAGAGGAAATTTCTCATCACTTCAGCTGCAGAAGCAAAGCTTGAAAATGCACGCTCTGGAGCCAGGAGATGAAGGAAGATCAGATAAAATATACTTCTGAAAAGGATTTTGAAGTGAGACTCATGACTTTTTAATGGACTGGACTGATTTAACTCCCTTTGTGTCGCTGCTGGCTGGTGCAGCTCCAGCTTCTTGCTGTCCAGTCAAGCCAAGGGTCCTTCCCCGCTGCCACAGGACACTGCCCCAGCCAAACTCCGGTGGTTCGGCTGCAGGGAAAAGTAGGGCATTCATCTGGACACGTGAAGCACTATATAGTGCAGCCAGGAATATGTTTGAACTCTTGAGGTCAGCAGTTCCACATCGTGCTGTTATGCCTGTCTCGGATATTCCATTCTCTTTCCAAGTCCTCACCATAAGACAGACCAGTGGAGGCCCAGTTGGTTCATGATCTGGGGGATTTCTTCTTGGATGGTATGCTGGGAAGGGACTTTAAAGGCTGCCACATCACTGCGCTGGAAGAGGATCGTGGGGCATGAGCAGTATGGAAGAGGTTGGTTTGGTCATCCAGCTCCAAAAAGGGGGCGGGAGTGACGGCAGGCTTGTATCCCCTCTGCGTGGCAGTGAGAATGTGAACAGAGCTCGCAAGAGCAGCAGTCCAAGTCACTCCCCTCCCAGCCCTTCAAAACCAGCTTCTTCAAACAAATACCGCTCTGGGAAAAGAGCTGGTTGAGATAACCAGAGATTTTGGGTGCTGGAGGCAGTTGGCCTTCATCTTTCTCACTACGTGCTCAAAATGGATTGTTATCTTCCACCCACCACATACACCCGGCTGTGTTCACTGCCATCGGCAAAACGGCTTTTAAGGATAGTGTCATCTTCGTTCACCTAGGAGAAAGTAATTGGTCAAATTTAATTCAAAGAGAGATCAATTAGAAAAGGTTGTGATAGACAGTTAGGTCACCAGCAACTCCTATAAATCGCGGGTAGAATGTCCTCCTTTGCCATATACCAGTTTGATGTAGGAAATGGCTCATTTGCAAGCTAAAGGTTTAATTAGGAGAAAAAAAAAGGTCAGCAGAGATCAGATGTGAATTGCAAAGTGCTAAAGAAGTTTACTGCAGCAACGTATTTATTGAGAGCCGTGCTATAGATCTGCTCCCTCTCTGCCCAGAATGCTAATAGCACCTCTTTGAATTCTTCCTATCAACAGAAAAATCATCGATAATACGTGGGATGCTTTAAAACTGTTTGGCACCCACTTTCTTTTTATGATAATCAAAGGGCTTTGCTGAGACCCAGAGACTCCCTTACCCATCTCGTTAATTGTGGATCCTTCTTTCCAGGTCGGGTTTCCAGAACGTGACACCCTTCGGGTCGCTGTTTCCTCTCCGCAATATGAGCTTTGCAGAGGGTATTTATTGCTCCTCCTCATCAGGGACATAGTCACGATGTAAATTGTGCCAGATATACCAATATGATGAAAATTCATGGTGTTTCTTCCTCACCTCCCTGTGTTCTGGGTGGTTTTTATGGACGTGCAAACTGAAGAAATAAAGAGTTCCGCACACGCTCTCTTAAAAGCAATGGGAGTGACAGTAGTGTGATTACACCAGGGTTTAGCTCGTCGGCGAGAGCGCTGAGCTGGCCCAAGGCAGTACAGCCTAAAGTCAAGCCACACCATCGATCTCTGCTCTGCTGTGGGCAGCACTTGTTTCAATGACCTTTGGGGTCCGGGGGAGAGGGGTCCGGGGAGAGGGTCCAGGGGAGGCTCAGCAGCGTTCCAGGTGCTACCGGCCCTGTGGGCAGCCCCGTGTCTTCCTTCGGACACTGGGATGTAGCGGACCGATAATATGCTCTGACACACTGCTGCTCCTGCAGACAAGATGGGAAGCACCATCACTTCATCCGCATCTCCAGGAGCTCCGTGCAGGCTCCCTCCTGCTGCCTCCTCTTCCCTGCATCTCCGGGGGCTTCCCACCGGTGGGGATTGGCATCGGTGCAGTGCTGCTGCGACAGCCCTTCACTGAGACCTCGCCAACGGGTGCAGAAGCAGCATCCAGCCCGTTCTACACTGCAGCTGGGGCTGGGAAGGGTTCAAGGAGTGCTGCTTCTTGGCCAGAATCACCAGGGGTCCAGGCATCCTGAGTGGTCACCGAGAACACCATCGTTTGGGGCTTCATTAGGTGTCATACGTAACTAATGAGCCTGCAATAGCGTATGGCAGGAGGAACGCTGCAAAGGTCCAGAGACAGCCACCAAGGTGGAGAGAAATCAAAATGGCAGCTGGACCTGGCTGGGAGAACAAGAGCAATTTTTCCAGTCACTTCCATTTGTTCCGGTATCTCTCAGCCCCACAGCCGGTTTGATGAGAGACTGCAATTCCACTTTAAGCAACACTATATGAAAAAGAAGAGACAGCAGATCGGATTGTAAACTGACGTAATTAAACAGGCAACATTAATTCCCAGCACCTGAGACTCAAGTCCTCCATGCAGTGTGGATAACACTAATTTCAATAATTTCGGCAAAGCAAACTGTACAAACAATAGGCAGAGGACGGAGGAGGCTCTTCACTCTTCTGGAGGATCAGAAACTCGCAGCAATTATCAGTCAACAGTTCCAGCTGCCTGGTGAACTGTTAAGACTAAAGTAAACACATCGCGGCTCTGAGGCTGGAAGCAGAAGAGCTGTAATTATTTTGAAGTCTCACTATTGCCCCCGTCTCCAGGTACAGGGAGCGAAACGACGTAGACCTCGACGCATCCAGCTTCCGACAAAGACGTGTGATGCTCCTCGTGCAGAAATTCAAGTGTGCTTCTAGGACGCTTAAGATTCAGGTGCGTGGTGTAGAAAGCATTAACCGTTTCCTCCCGATAGCCGACAAAAGCCACATTACCTCGGGCAAGCCACCTTCCCGTTAAAAAACCAGCTCCTACGAACCTCCTAAGAGGAGCAGGAGATTCCCTCGTCTTTGCAGAGCGCGTGGGGGAAATTCAGCTGTTCTGACAACCAGGTCATGTTTGATATCATCTGAGCCGACTCGATAGAGATGTCAAACGGGAGAAGATAGCAGAAGTCTGCCTCGCAGGTTAATTGGCTTACACTTTTGTAGATCCTGTTTTAAAAGTAAGGCCTTCAAAATGCGATTTGGGCAAGTGAGTTGCGTGGGGCTTTATCCTGGGCGGTCTCGCAGCCTTCTCAGTGACAAAAACAGGGCGGCTCTGAACACGGGCTCTATATGTGGTTGGATTTATGGAGTATTCATTATTTTAATAGCACTTATTGACGAAGGGTCAAATATCTTTTTCCAACATTTTTTTATTTAAGGGAAGAGCCCGTATGTCACAATCTCATGCCTCATCTAATTGGATAAGTGTTTCCTTTGTCCTTGAAACCGAAAAGTAGACCGCGTATCCAGGAGCTACAGAATGAAAAAGCATCTGCCTTTGGTATTTGGCATGCCTCAATTAAAAAACCCGCTGCCTGGGCTATCATTTTTTTTTAATTCTGACCAGAGCACTTCTGCTCAGATTCAAGCAGACAGTCCTGAAGGTCGAGCTAGGGGTATGTAAAAAAAAAAACCAAATCCTTTGGAACGATATATAGGACATTAATGTTTTACACACAACAGAAAAGAGGCCCGGATCCAGCAAAAGCCAAGTTCGGAGTCATGCTGGAAGCACGGGAAGGGCTGGCGTGCTCGCTCCCCTCCGAGCGTTTCTGTAAGCTCCTGCTGGAGTGGAGCTCAGGTCCGCTCTCAAGACGTGACTCCCCTCCCTCCCAGTCCCACAAATCCCGCGCTCAATATGCACGAAACACTTCCATCTTTAAAAAATAATTGAAAAGGTGCACCCTGAAGTTCACTGGATCGATCCCTCTGAATTATTTTATTTAGAAGACACTTCATTGTGTCAAAGATTTAATGGAGAGGTTACGATGCCCAGCCTTCAGAATGTCAATGCATTAAAACGGACTGTTGCAGGGAATGTTAAAATCCTCAGTAACGTAAGCCCACGCTAAACTGCCAGATTTATGAAATATGAAAATTATTATACCGAGTTTAGATAAGACATAGGCTGCTGGGGAAACGCAGCGTAGGGGCCAGAATCCTTCTGCGTGTGTCTTACAAGTAGTAGGATGAAATTCAGCAGTCTCACTACGGACTCTTCCGCCTTTCCCTTAAATCCCTTCCAGCATTCCCTTCCCAAGCGGTATCTTTTGAAATGGGTGTATTTTCACGTGAGCAGTATTTCCCGGCACACTTGATTAAATACCTTCCCTTGTTATTTATTGCCCATTAAACAACCTATCTGCTGCACGTACCTTCGTTGGACAAAAGATCTTTGCTATGACATGCAGACCTCAGCATGTCTTTGGCCGGAGCAGTTTACTGCAACGATCTCTACGTGGGGCTGCAGCTGAGCAGCATTGAGAAAACTCCAGCAGCACAGATCTCTGCTTATTAAACGGCATTTCTGATATCTGAGAATTACCCTACTTTACTGCATTTCACACTTCTTGGTGCATGCGATAAGGTTGTAATACAGAAGATGTCCAAAGGTTTTTTTCTCTCTCTCTCCTTGGGGAATCTCTCTCTCCGGGTGCTGCAGGAACAATTGCGATCCACCAAAGTACTGCTAGGCTGTAAAGTTTCAAGTGAAACGGAAGGGCGGGGGAAGGAATGACAAGTCCTTTTTGCTGAAATTCTCTCCCCAAATGGATTTGGCAGAGCCCAGCTCTGCTGATCTTAAAGCAAGGTTTATCATTTGTGCAGGCTGCTGCCTGAAGGGGGAAAAGATCTTTGAAGTTGCTGAGTGATGGAAGGGGCTCCCCCCTCCTCTCCCTCACACACATTTTTTAAGGGTGGAGACTAAGAGATGCTCAACTGCCCTGAGTCAGGAAATTACATGACAAATTAAACAATTATGTGTTTTAGCGCTGAGCATGTATTTAGACATTTAGAGTCAAACATGCACTTAGCATGAATTCCAGGGGCATGTATACTTTTCCCCGTCACCTGTAATTCTACACTGCATTATTTTACTGCATGTCAAGAGCTCTCCCGGTCCAGTATCTACACCTTGAAGAGATTTCTTTATCATTTAACTTTATTACAGAAGGCACTGCCTGGACACTGTTGGAGTGACAAGGACTATTTCCTTAATTACTGTACATTGATAATAGCATTTACTCTGGCAGCTCCAGTGCTATTCAATCAAGCAAGATTCAATACAAAAAAGCTGATTTGCCAAAAAAGAGATTAGCATAAGTGCCTACAGTCACATTCTATTTTTGAAGGTAAAGCTACTGTGTCTGTGAGCTTTCTTGTGGGAACTTTATAAAGAGAGATTAATCTAGTTTATCTCCTTCAAAAGATATTTGGGGAAATCACAAAGAGTCACTGTTCAGGCTCTTTTGGTAATAATATTCTATAAACACGTAAAATAAAGAACTGCACAGAAAGTGCTAATCAGCAGCAGGAAGGTACATTTTTTCCTCTTACGTGGACGTAGACATTTGTTGTGAAAAACTCCGTGTTCCCCAGTTTGCTATTGCTGTTCTTTGTCATTTAATCAAGTGGTGACTGTAGCTGTTGCACTTTAAAATTAAATGCTATTATTTATGGTAGAACTTGTTCTAGTTAGAAATGCAGACCTCAGCACTGCGTACGTTTGTAAGCAGAAGGTTAAGCAGGACATTTTAAATGGTAAAGCAAAGGGCTTAATCAAGGCTGAAGAGCAAAATGCAGTGGGATAACAGATATAGTAAATAGGCATTAATCACCATACAGGCTTAATCCAGGTATTAGGCAGTCTTGGGGCTAATACGAAGACTCACTTACATAAGGACTCATTCTACCGACCCTTAAGTAAGCGAATAACTTTATTCTTGGGAGAAATTTCACCAATGTTAAAGGCCCTTGCAGTATCAGGCCTACATTATGTCTTCATAAAATGATCATCACGCAATTATTTTGCCTGAAGGGGATTTCCGAGTTAGGAGGCACATGGGGGCGTGGTTCAAGAAAGGAAAAAATTGAATTGCCAGAGCATAAGGACCCATGTTTCCAGGTTTTCTTCCCCTTGACACTGTCTATTACTGTGACATCAAAATCCGAGCTAAGTACTTCTTGCCAAAGATGGACCAGATAAAATGACGAAGCCAGTATCATCTCATGGGAGACAGCTCACTCTCTCAGTGACAAATTTAGTGACTACAAATCCAAGCTTAGGACATAGTCCTTCCCTAGTCATAATCCAGCACTTGCACACTAGATTTGCGTTTAACTACTAATGAACTAAAATTTCAGTTTCAAGAAGATAATAGCACATGCATAGGTACAAAATTCACTATACAAAAGTTCTTTTATTAGATGCTTAGAAAGATGGAAGTGCTTCCACGTTTAACATCAAAAATTCCAAATCTTTATACAAACAGACACATCATACGTACTGACACACCAGTGCACAAACGCCAGCTTCTGGCCCAGGGTGGGTTTTGGCATCCTGGTCAAGCGTGCCTTACCTAGCCCTGAAACGGAACAGGCAGGCTCACTGTAAACACGACACAACCTAACCTGAGGAAAGGGGAAGGAGACGGAAGTGGGGAATGGGGTAGATGGCCACGGTTTATCTATTCAAGCAATACCAAGATGAAAAAAAATCCACAAACCTTTAATTGTGAATGTAGGAGAGGGACAGTGATGTAACTGTTCCCAGGGAACACTATTCTTATTTTGTAGAGGGAGGTGAGCCAAGATACTTAAGCTCTAGAGAACCTTTAACACAGGAAGCTATTTATCATAACAAGCTTGGTTGATACTGCTCCCATACTGAACCAATTAGATTAGCCTATTTCGTCATACTTCATAACTTGGGATGATAGGTTTCCAAGCATGGTACAGTGCAGTAATTGAATTTTGATCAAACACACATGGCCCATAACCCAGTATGTGAAACTTTCAGAACAGTTCACAGCTTTTAAATATCCAGTCAACATGTTGCCAAAAGTACAGGATGTACTTGATGCAAGTGGGAGAGGAGGGGGGGAGCACGAGTCCACGCCGTAACTTGGTACAGCTGTAAAACAAACATTTTTTTGTTCCGATTCTGTTCCTACTTTAGCAAAGGAGCTGGGAGGAAGACAGTGAATGTCAAGTAAGTCGTTTTTCTCCCCAACCCCCACACCCCCCCCCAGCACGCATTTCCCTTTTAACATTCTTAGATTACCACAACCTTTTAAATTCACTATACTGTACTTTCATACTGTATTAGACACACCAGCAATTATGTTTGTTAGCATGACACATCCATTGCTTACACTTAGTTAACAAAATAACTTAAAAGTCGCATGCATCATCCTCTTAATAGGGTTATAATCAACGGGACCATGGAACGAAAGCCCTAAAAATTACCCCCCACCTCTGCATTCCCCAGGCTTCTGCCGCTGCCAACACAATCCATATGGTGGGCAGTCTTGTCAGGCTCAAGGTGAACACTCAGTCAGTTCTTCGCAGGCAGTTAGCTCCTCTTACATGTTCCTGCCATGTTTTCCCCATGGTAAATCCAAGGAACTTTGAAGAAGACTCTGTGTAAAGGAAACAGAATACATTAACAAATTCATTCCTACGGCTCTACTGACTAGGGGACAAAGCGCCCACCGCAGAACAGGTTCATGACATGGAAAATGCTGTGCCAGACTTCCTTTTGAGCAAGTAATGGCTATCCATATCAAAGCCGCTCTCTGGCCTACAGCTAAGAGTCTGGCATGCTTAAGCAATAGAGCAGGATATCACCAACCTCTGCATACGGTGCTGCCAACTTCTTTCTCAGCTTTGAACGCTTTGACCTGAAAGGCAGCTGGAGGCAGCTCCAGGCATCTCAGCTACCCGAAAGGGAAGCACCAGGGCAGCCAGCACCTTCGCTTTCACCGAGGTGGTGCAAATGACATCGAAGATGGGAATTTCTGCTACAGCTCTCCAACAAGTGTAGGATCTGACGGTTTACCCAAGCGCTGCTAGTTGCACTCTGCGGATCGTCTGCCTCCGAGCCGTCTCACACACCTGCTCTGGAGTACAGCTGTGTCAGAGAGGCAGCCACAGGTTCCAAGGGGAGAAACGGTGCTTTTCAGAGGTAACAAAACATACATCTCGTTTAGTCTTGCTGTTGGTTGGGGACAGGTATATTGCCTGATTACGACCACCACCCTGTCAGAGACAGAGTGCAGAGGATGCGCTGGATCCATCTCCCTCCCCGCCCCACTCCCCATAAGTTACGATGCTGCAGAGAAAAGGAAAAAAAAAAAAAAAAAAAAAAAGAAAAATAATTTGGTGTTCAACTTATCAGACTTGGACCAAGCCTCAGCTCAAACCAAGGTTAAATAGGCCTGTTCTAAGCCTCTTAAAGATAGGATTTATATAGTAATTACAGTAATGGAAACTGATCTTTATAATTTTTATACTGCCTAAAATTCTGCTGTGTCATATGCATCTGCAGAGCCTGAGAACTGTGCTTCTCGGGGAGTGCACTGCAGTCTTGAAAGCGGCCATTCAAATGTATAATGGAGAATTATCGGTGCATGAGTATGTTTGAGATTATGCTGAAGCATGAAGAGTAAGAATCAGAAATCCTGGGAAAAGCAAGGAGTTTGTATGTGAGACAAGCAGTATTTTTTAAACACTTTCTTTTGCTGGCACTTTATGGACCTGGAGCTTCATCACACACGGTGCAAACAGCATTGAGACTGCCCTTTTTATTCTTGTATTTCCTTTCTTTTCCTTTGCTACAGTCTTAGGTCTAGAGAGTGAGCATAGTGCAGATTGCACCTTGGCCAGACAGAATCCTCACATCCACTTTCCAGTTTTCTCTGTCGTGCAAGGAAAAATACCGGAGTGCTAAGTCTTTGCCGTACGATAAAGAACAACTTCAGAAGATTTGGGGATCTGATAGGGGGTTTGGCTCCACCTTCAGGAAACAGAAGGCAAAGAGACAACACGGTTTTAAGTTTCAGACATACTTTGCAGAAACCGAAGCTTACAACCCCCTCTTACTGACATCTACTGCTCCCCAATGTGTCTTTGCTTCGTACGTATAAAAGATTCCCTGATCTGATGCCGTGACATTTCTACATACTCAATTCGGCTCTGAAGAGTCCAACTCCTCCTAGAGGTACTTGAAAACTTGTGGTGGGATGGCCAAAGGTAGCTGATACATGAACAAAGAGAGCTGATATATGAACAAAAGTAACCGAAAAGCAGCTTTGGTGTGAAAAAAAGAAGTTGTGACGCATAGGATGTCATAGAGCTGCACCAAATACGATCAGCCAGTTACACTGTCAGGGCAAAGGTTTCCATATAGAATGCAGTTTTCTTATAATTCACAGAGATTAGCAAGGTTCTCTGGGTAACACAGATGGATTGAGAGGAAGAAAGTGGGAAGAGTCTTGATCAAATTTCAGTCTAGCAAAACACTTAAGCATATGCCTAAAGTTAAGCTATTTTTTCTCCTCAGATCCAGACAGAAGATGCAAACAGAATAATCTCTTGTATTTCACCTCTCGGCAGGCTCTGATGCAGGGTGAATGCAGAACAGAGTAGCTGGTTAAAAATCACGACTTAAATGAATTAAAAGGATGCATTTTTTAAAGAAGCTATATAGTGACCATTTACAACAATGAAAATGGCAAAGTAGTTAGGAATGACTACACTGAGTTTGAAAGTCTGTATGATGTATTAGTGAAACAATAGACAATCACACAATTAGTGACAGTCCTATGAGGCAATGGAAATGTATGGATGCTTCCAAAATCTTGCCTTTGGCATTTCCCCAAATGGGTGCATAACCACCCAACCTTATTGTATTCAACATCATTTTCTGGAGGAAACAGGTTTGAAAACTGCAAAGCAAGCAACAGGAATGGCTCTCGGTGCAGAAATGGACTAAACACCTAATGAATCTAAAAATAAAATAAAAAAAACACTGAGAAGAGATGTGAGAAGACTGAATAGACATAGCTGTGTAAGCAAATATAACTGAATATACTCTTGAGGAACAAAGGAAACAATTCTTGATGGGGTGACAACAGATGTTCTCAAAAAAAAATTCTAACGGAGCATTTCAAACACAAAGACCTTCCTGTGGAGCTGAGAAGTTTTACTGGCAGACGTACAGTAATACATCTTTGGAAACATAATAAAACCTAACATTTAAGGTGTTATCAGGTCCTGAAAGCAGAAGTGATATCTTCATGTAATAAGTAGTGGGTGGTGGTGGAGAGGGAAACTGTTAGGATAACAAAATACTATCACAGGAAGTTGCCATAGCATAGTTGTGATTTAAATTGCAGGAGGAATAACTAGTCAGAGAGTTTGCTCTAAAATATCTCTAAATCCACTGTTTTGGAAAAGGAGCTCTAAACACAAGTGAAAGATGCACAGGTTGACCTAACTGAACAAATACAATCCAGAGTAATTTATTAATAGAGTAAGCACACCTAAGTACAACCACTTCTGCACTGTGTGAGTGAATGCAAAGTGTTCAAAGCTGAATGTTTCTACCAGCTACTGCTCTTCTAGATCATGGTTAAGCACATTGCAGAAAATCCTAAAATGGACATTAAAAAAAAAAAAAAAGGACAAGTTTATGGAGTCATTTGTGCAATGACTGAACTGCACTGGTACTTAGGGAAGATTTGGATTTAACTCCTGGCATGGATCTGCAGCCTTTCCAGCAAATAGTTTTTAAAGGCTAGGCACTTCAAATTCTTATTTTAAACTCTGGCCTTTACTTTTTATGTTCTTTATTTTTACAGATACAGAATAATACTTCTCTGTCTTGTTGGAATGTTGAAAGGATTCCTGAATATCTGCAAGGCCAGCAGATATCATTTTATCTGGGAACGAGGCAGGAGGATGACAGAGTACATTGTCTAATTATTTTTATTGCTTTGCAACTGTTCGGGGGAAAACAATCCAGAGAGATTATTCCAGTGCAGTCAGAGCAATCAGAACTACAGAAACTCTAGGATGGACAACTTGATTGACAGGAGAAAGCTAAAGCAGGCGGCAACAGAGAAAATCATCACAGGACAGACATTTTGATAAATATTACTGTAGCCAATTTATTATTAACATAGTGGGACAGCTTTACATCTTGCATCACACTTTTCACAGCCCTTATGGTAAACATGCCATAGCTGACAATTACAAGATGAAAACAAAGACCTCACTAACTCTCTACTGGCCTTGCGTACTATCTGCTTACTCAGTTAACCCTCTCAAAACTTCAACTAGGCAACTAAACAAGCATATAGAAATGCAGATTTTGTGTTCAGATATAGAACATAATTCCAGCAGTATCTAATACAAGTTCCAAAGGTGGCACAAATTCTAAAGGGCTTTACAGACAAAGGAGAGGGTTGCAAAAGAAGTGGAAACTTGTTAGTACAAGATAGAGGATCAAGCGGAATACCATCTCAAGGGAAGAGAAAGAAAATTTTGCTAAGACTCGCAATATTGCTCTGTCTGGTCACCCGTGGCTTCATTCCGACTCCTATGACAAAGCAGAGCAGTCCTGACAAGAGCATGCACTGGTATCACAAACCAGAGAGCATCAGGATGAAAGAATCCCATAGCAGTTTTTATTTCCTGGATGGGTTGACACACATCTGTTTCTACAAAAATACTGTAACTTGGAATAAGAAATCTTCCTCTCTGCTGGCTACTTGGTTTCTGGGATTAACAAACTATCTGATGGACCTCACAACTAATCATATTTTCATCTGATACACACAAAATAGCTCCCATATTCTTTTATGGATAATGAAGCACAAGATGGACTGCTGAAATCATTAAGTCAAACCCTCTGCTACTTCTACACATGGAGATACATTTTAGAATGAAATCTTGTGTGATGAGCTGCCCAAGGCTATTTTTTTTATTATAATTTCCATGGTATCTTCCCGTTTTCACAGCTATATTATCAGCTTCAGGGTTAAAAAACAAAAAGCAGACAAGTCACAGGATGATCTTAGCCATGAGATTTTATTTGATTCAAACATTTATTTTCTGTCCACTTCCTCTCTGTCTCTGAAAGTACTTCAGGAAACAAAACTGACATGCACAAAGAGCATTCAGTGAAAGAGACAAAAGGGAGATGCAACAAATACCAAGCAACTGAACGAAGCTAACAGAGTGTTCTTGTCTCTTTAAACTCACAAGTAAAACGCATGTTAACAAGTATTCCAAAACTATGTCTTTCTTGAGTGAAGGGAAGAATTAATGTTAAGCACAACGTACTCCTTGTGGTTTATTCTCATTACATATGTCAGGTTATGCTGATTTGGAAAAATCCAGGATTTCTTTACAAAGCCTTCTGTGCACCAGTCTTAATGTAGGTTTAAAAGTGACTAAAACCCACAAATTGCACATTTAAAAATTGATTCAAATTTAGGAATTTCATTTTTTGTAATTCCCTTAAAAATACCGTTTGTGGACATATTGATAACATTTTGAAAATTTCATCTGAAAAACGAAAGATTAGCCCAAATTTTTGAAAAAAATCTACACTAAAGTTTATATCATGTGGATGTCTCACTCAGTTACTGCCAGTTTTCATTAGAAGGTGAAGGGAATGTTTAAAATTGGTCAAACAACATGAAGATTCTGTTGACATGTCTTCTGTCTCTGTGTGTATATACTTTTCTTTACAGGATCATCTAGGTAAATCTTTGTTGTCCTAAACAATTCGGTCAAACAGCTTTAAAGGACACAGAATTTACTTCACTAAAACACAACTGATCTAAAATAAGAACCTCTTAAGGGCTTTATTAGTACAAAGAATTCTCTTTTCTGACATTCTGTTGCTGTAAAACACATGCACCGATTTTGGAAAAAGAAGGTATACATTTCACTATGGATGGTAGCAAGGGAGGAAAAAAACCACCCCATCAAAATAAGCAGAATGATTATTTCCTATTCTAAGCTCCGGGCACCCCAACATCCACCCTCCTTTTTTCTGATGTGTCATCTACGGTTCTATTTTTTATGCAGCTACATTTCTACTGTTGATCAGCACTGACCAAATTTTGCAACTTGACCAAAATTTGTCTTTAAGCTTTACAGAAATAATTATTTCAATTAACAGAATTTCACAGGATACACCAGTGCAAGATTTAGGGCCATCTGGATTTTAAGTAACAGGATAGAAAGAAAGGCAGTTTCTGTGGTTTGGGATATTTAAGTTCATTTACAAACTGCCACACCTAGTTAGGAAAACAAACTCCAGGTGTAATCCTGGCCCATCCATACTAAAACTCTCATCAATTTCAATGGACTAAAGATCAGCATAGTTGCTCTGAACAACTCTTTCTCCGCCTCTCTATAACACTCTAAATTATACAGAACAACATCAGTGCAAACTGCAAAAGTCTGCACATTTCACAAATGGTACAACTTAGCAACAAACTCTGTGCTCACAGAAATAGAGCAGTCACAAAGAAACTTGGCATCTTTGAGGTAAACTCATTCACTTGAGGAATTTCATATTTTATCATCTTTGTTCAATGTGCATTTAATATTCAGTTCTGATGAAGTGTAATTAATAAGTCATCAGCAATTTCAGTGGACGACTGGATCCGTCTGTAAACATAAAATGCACCTATGCATTCGTGACACTTACTGCCAGGGTTAAGGATAGGTCTGCATTTTCCTGAATGTTGCATTGGTAATAGTGAGCCGCGTAAGCCTTGCTCCGTAGTAATCTATAATGTAACTAGAGCCATCGGAAGGTCCAACAATCTACAAAAGAAAAAGAACCAAGACTTTTCAATGTGAAGTGAAATATACACTTTGTGCTAATGTCTCAATTACAGCTAATTTTCCCATCATAAAATTAGTCATGCTTAATTAGTCAAACAGAAACTAGATTTATTTTGAAGTTATGCTGTAGTTTAACTATTTTAGCAAGCACTGTCTCAGAAGGAACATTTCCCTAGGGTTTCTAATCAACTAAATTAGAGAGCCAGGCGCTGGTACTAGGTTAAGCCGATGAGGATTTGAGGCACAAAATCAGGCTAACTAATGAGTGGGCTCCAAACCACTTTTCTTGAACAAAAGAGGGTAGGCAGGAGCGAATTAGGCTGATGACAACTATCTTTGAAATACTGCACAGGTAAGGGATGGAGAGAAGGACAGAAGATCATGGCTTTTTTGTTCTGGAAATGCTAAATGTGGGGTCACCAGGGAGAAGAATAAGGAGAGATGAAAGATACTCTCAACTGTATCTGTAAGTGATCTGAGGCAAGATCACTGCAATAGCATAGAAAGGAATCTGAGAATGCATATACTTTACTTTTAAAATATTTTTCTATAAACCCATATAAACAATTTCTATATCAGTGATACATTTTAAGTTCATCGTAGGCAATTTATAATTCATGCTAAATGGATGCACTGTACAGTAAGACAATTTGGCAATTTCATGGTGTAACAAGATATCACTCCAGCTGAGGATTTAACCGCCATGAATCCTACAGTCACGGCTCTCAGGTGATGCGGGACTTGTATTTGGAGGAGAGGCACAAAATAAACAGTGGCAATGTCTTCTCTCCTGCACACTGCATGGACACCCCAGATGATGGGCTCCATCAGTATAAAGCACGTGCAAACGCAGAACTTCAGGATTCTGGGAACAGCAGGATATCTCGTGCAAAGTCCAACACTCTGTGTCTCATAAAGAGCTCGTAGGTTCTGACAAAGTGAATTTATGGTGTTATGGCTTCCAAGCTATCCATTACAAGTATTTACAGATAGCTAATCTACTTTTTAATTCAAACTACAAATATATTGATATTTGGTATCTATATTCTACAACATCAATCTACAAACAGAGCTAAAACAAATGCCTTTATTTTTCAATACACAAAGGTTCTTAAGGCTAAAATGCTAACAAAGAATTAGCAATCAAATCAAAGCTTCAACAAACACAGATTCGTATCTTCTTTTGAAAGCCCTGACTTACCTGCATTGAAATAAGTATGAAATCAATTAGGCTACCAATTCCACAAAATCCTACAGTGCAGAACTTTAACAAACCTAAAAAAGGAAAATAAAATTTAACTGCAGCTTTAAGCCAGTCACTATGAAGTTCATAGGTTTCTGGTGGCAATCACATCCCAACTCTCCCCCCATCCTGCAAAATATATATATATATATATATATATGTATACACACACACATCTAGAAACAGATGTAAGCATCTTTAATTATCTGGGAAAAAAAACCAAACCACAGATTCATATTTCTACATCCTAAATATACTTCAGAGATTTTAAACATTAACAATTAATTTTTTTAACAGATAAATATTCTTAAACAAAAAAAGGCAAAAGTTGACAACAAAGTTACTGGAAATTTTCTTCTCTTTCACAGAGGCACAGACAGAAAAAAATCCCAACTTGAGCTCCAAAATTTGCTTACGAACAAAAAGAGACTTCCTACCATCTCATGAGTTGCAGCACATGCTGATTTGATTTCCAGAACATGCTACTTTGGAGAACAATCCTTTGTATCATTTTTATATTTTTGCTGAAATAGGAATTTATTTTGAATATATATACACATATATATAAACTCTTCTTTTTAACTGGTATTCAAAAATGTTATTTTTTGTATGAATAAATGAAAGATTAATAGAAAATAAATGGGAATAGCAACTAACAGATAAATGTTTCATTGGAAGTTGCCATGCAAGGCAGATTTCATTTGGAAAATGCCTTCAGAAGAAGGAGGCTGTCTTAAAATTATTATTTTTTTCAATATCAGTAGCTTCTCATACAATGAATATAATACAATGAGTACTATATATATTGTAAGTAATGCTTCAGTTGAGCTAGGCAAACATCTAGGTTATTTTGAGAATGATACACTCATTGTGAAGCCATTTGTCTCTTTACCCAGGCATAGACAGTACGAGGAGCAATGCATATTTGTTGCATTTAAGTCAGTTGTAGGCTGTGCTGTATAGGGAAAACCCAGTTCCCTGCTCAAAAGCATATCCTTGCTGTGCTTACAGGGGCCAGCACACTTCCGAGGCAAGACAGAGAGCACGTTGATAACATCAGCCTGTGCGGCATCCCAGAGCACCTCTTCGCCACAGCCACAACTTGTGCCGTGCTGCACAATACCTGCTAGTAAAACCACCCGGCAGTTTTCCAAAGAACGAACCTGCTCTCGGTCAAACACCTGAAGGTCTCCCGACCTCCGCCTCCTCCTTTGCGCTCACCCTCTCTCAGAAGCAGCAATCTGTCCTGCATACCACCTCCTCTCCCCCATGCCCTGTTTAGGAGGCTGCATACGGGGGAGAATGGGGGAGTAACTGCATGCACGCCGCAGGGAGAGCATCTCGCTGTCTGGATATAGCTCCCATAGTTGACAAGATGGAACTGGTCTGATTTATAAACTCCTGGGAGACAGTTTATAATCTCTCCATGGAACAACAAAGTAGTCGGAGAGAACAGCAAAAATATACCTAACGACCATGAAGATGAAAGAGTAGTACCAGGACAGACTTTCAGCTGATTAGAAGAAAAGCCTATGTGCATATTACAACACTTAAATGTGCAAAAAACTAAGTATATAATTGTTTATAAAAACTTGTTCCCAGTGGCTGATGCGCAAGACTTGCAGTAGCAGGACATAGCTAGCCTGGGTATCAGTACTGGCAGTAGCGTAATAAAATGTAAGGGAAACAGCAGAAATGCTAGCCTTATGAAATGACAGTTAAGATGATGAAATAACGTCAAATTCTGGTGAATGGTTTACTTTGTTATTACCTGCATGAAGTGCAGTCACCATTTAAGATATATATTTGTGACGCTCCTTATACCATCTCCTCTCAAGCTCTGGTCCTGAACCTCACAATCAGTTGGCATTTTAGGAACCCAGCAGTTCCCTCCCCATTGCTGGTTCCATCAGCAGCTCCAGTTTGCTTGAGGAACTGGCTGCTCCATTATGTTACTGGATGTAGAAGAACTGTTTCTGAACCTGGCATATGTTTCTGGAGTGCAGGGTAAAGTTGATTTTTTTTTTTTAATTCCTCCTCACTTCCCTCCCCACAAGCAGATCACACTGAGAAAATAAACTGCTCTAAAACACGGAGGGAAAAAATAGCGCTTTTACGCAGTAATAACTTATGGTTTAGTTCACAGTGTGTGGGAGAGGAAGAGGTTGCCTTCCTGATTTCTTCATATTCAATAGCTTGTTTGTATACGTGCTCTCTTTAAGCAAAAGAAAAGGAAAAAAATAAACCAAAGAACATTTACAGGCTTCATTACACTTGTATAAAATATTTCAATGCTATTACTTTTCCTAACCATTTTTTGCCAAGGCATGGATGACCTAAAAAAAAACCCCAACCACCACTGTCAATGAATCCCATTTATTGATATGTTTTATTTTTGCCTTTTCTACTCTTACCTATTTGCTTTTGTCTTTTTACGTTTCAAAACTTGAAAACTTGACTTTGGAAAAGTTTAATTTTAAATCTTTTAACTTTGCTTACTGGCTACAGTATATTCCAGTAAGGTTAACAAGCATGAGCCATAAAGAACTTCTATATAAAACCAGAGGATTCATACATCTACATTACTATAATATATTATGAAATAATTACCGCAAATTATTATACCAAATCCAATGATGTAATAAAAAGATGCACCTTATTGACCGCTTCCAAAAATATATCTTTTTGTGAAACAGATGGACAAAGTAAGTGCTAATTACAGAATCTCAGGGAAAAAAAGACACAGATGTTAACACAAGATTATCGAGAAGGACAGACAATGTTATTAAAAAAACAAGGGTTTGCATTTAATGGGCAGAAAAATTCTTAGCTGAAGTGACAGTAACATGTAGAGCTTTTTCCAATTCATTGCTCCATGCTATCTAGACTTACATTTACTCCATTTGTCCAGCTCAGAAACAAAGAAAATCCTAGCCAGTGAAAGTAGTTCTAACACACTAAGGTATTTCCATTATTTAAAAGCCAGTGGCACCATCACCCTGGGAATCAGGTCCTAAAAACACTAACCAGAAATAAGTCTTATTAAAGGTCGAAGCTTCTGCAGAACTGCTATTAATACTATGAGTTATCTTGAAGGTATGCATTTGTCTGAATAAATTCCAAAGCCCAAAACGCTAGGTTTATTGTAAAGTTTATCCACTATTTTCAAGCATCATTTAAGTAGCTGGCACATCAGTCAAAACCACTTTTGTTTCAGTGCCTCACAAAAAATGCTGTGGTAAACACCAATGCAAAGCAAACATAAAGCAAAACTATGAGCAGCAATAATCATGTCTGCTTATTAGGATTTTATCTGCTCGACAACTATATATCCATTTGTCACCACTGACTCCAACAGAATAGCAGGCTGAGGATAATGCAGGAAAGTAAGGCTTCTAGTTGTAAATATTAAAACTATGACTGTCAGCCTTCATTACTCAAAATATAAGTATACGCATACAACTCAGTCATAGAAATAAGCTTTACTTCAAAGAAAAAAAAAAGAAATAAACTTACCTAACGCAGGATAGCCTAGATAAAATCTATCTGCTCCCAACCATCCAAGAAATAAGGACAGAGCCACTGCCACTTTGTAGGAGTATCCATTTCTGTCAAAAGAAACAAGTAATGTAGACAATGACTGCAAAATACATTCACTCATACTTTTGAAAATTAAAGTAGTGACTCATTTGCCTGCTGCTTCAGTTTCAAAAAAACCAAAACAGACTTGTTATTTATCTTCAATTAATGGACACGGAATTGATAATGCTAAGCTTTCAAACTGGGTAGGCATCCTCCCTAAAGCAACCTCAGCTGTTGCAACTCAAGTATACTCATGCAGAATACAGATTATTCTGAAACTAAATAATGATTCCTTGTCAAGAAAGACACAATTCAGTTGCTGATACAGTCCCAGTTTTACAGAATACTTCCTAACAGTTCAGCCCTACTGAGACAACCCTGGAAAGCTGAGGTGTATGCATACTGTCTGTAGGCATTAGTCTCACACGCAGCCAAATCGAGAGGAACAGGATAGACAGGTGAGATGTCAACAGAGACAGTAATTGCAATGAGATCTGAAGGAGAAATGAACCATGGCCACTGGTTGAAGAAGCTGCAGGAAGGATTCAACAAAAAGGGTAATTCCTGTATCCATTTACTACATTCTGAAGGCACAAACTCACAAATGAACTGTTGAGAGTACGAAGATGTACAGTGGTAGAGAGGTACCCTAAAGTTAAGCATCCCATGGTTACTCAAACAAAACACACAGATACAACAGACTTTTTGAGATTTACACTAATTGGCACCATTCGTGCCAACAGCTGGAGTGATGTGGCCACCTAATCACCTGTAACTTTTAGTCATTGTTCATGTGAACTTTACACTAGTAAGTGAGCTAGAAACATATAGCTATCAGTACTAGAACTTGCTGCATCTTTTGCCGCATTGGCGAACAGCTAGCTTCTGAAAAGAAATGCAAACCCAAATGTAATTAGAACTTCAAAAATATTCAATAATTCACTGTTTTGATACATGCACCACTATATGCCAGCAATTACTTAATAAGTCCAAATTAAACTCTTGGTTGACAGTTGAATAAAACATAAGAGTTTCACAAAGACAGTAGCTAAGAAAGGTCCAAGGACCTTTATTAAGCACTTTCAATGCCAAATAAAGATCTGCCTTTTTGCTTATTATCTAGATTTACTGACTTTAAAACTTACTGGCAACATTAAGTGATTAAATCATGACTCTTACCTCAATATTTGTTACTTAGCACTTATTAGCAACACAGAACATACTGGGCGTTTCTGGAACCTAAAGTAACGTAAATTAGCATCTTTAGAACTGTCTTGTTTCCACTGTAAAGAACACTAATGGTTTTATTTAAAAGTTGAGGTAAACTGTTGGAAATTGTTTATCAACTACAAAGTGTCAACAACCCTCCAAGGACACTAAAGCATAAAAAGACCTTTTACCAAAAAGGTGGGAACACAGTTTAATTTGAGATGTTCCCGATCAAAACCGGTAATAAACTGAGCACTTGTCTATGCATTGAGATGCTTTTAAAAGCAGAACAGTCTGCAACCTAGTCAACATCAAACTGATGGGCAGAAGAAATCTATTATGAAGTGGAAGCACGGTAATACTGTAACAAGGCTGCATCCACTCTCGTATTTCCTTTGCCTTACTCACTCTTACAGATAAATATATGCACTGAAGACTAAACCAACAAGTAGGAAAATAACACATCCCAGGCACCTAAAGGAATTTCTACAATTGGGTAAAAGATGCAATTTGTTTCAGTTGCTCTTCTGAATTTTTCTTGCTTCTTAGCTTCATCCAATCTTTATTTTTTTCTGCATACGTTTCTTCCAGCTGCCATGTTAAAAACTTTTTCTTCCAGCTCTCCCACACCAGCTGACAATAGCCAGATACTGCCGTAGGTCACAGTGGTCTCTGTGCTCTTTCAGGGTCTCTTAGTATTGCTCAAAGACCTGTCCACACTGAACTTCATGAATTTCACGGATCACCATTTGATGCACTCCTTGCCTGGAATGGCAGTACTTGAGCAATGGACATTTCCAGTCTGCAGAATCAGGGCCTGCACGTATTAACCAAAATACATGATAGAGTGCCAATTTGGGGAATTCTAGAATTTGGGAAAAATGTACCTCCAAAACATCAAATTAAAACCAAACCAAAGCAATCCTGACTCCCAGTACTTCTTTGCTGAAGCAACCTTATTAGCACTTACAAGCTTTTCCTTGAACTAATACTAGGAGCAACCTGAACACATCCACTTATACAAACATACAACATCTCCCAGTCTTGCTCTAAAATAACTGAATCCCAGAACTGTTATCTGGACTGCTGTTAAATTACAGTTTTGGCTAAGGACAACTTGCTGATTTGCTCCTTCCAAAAGCTAGGGATAGAGATTAACCTGCTGTCCCCATGCTAGGACAATCCTGCAATGGGAAGATGCCTTCTCAAACCAGTTTTCTGGTTAAACGATGTGCAGTTATTTCTGCCAGAAGACAGTTACAGTTTCCATCAAAACTCAGATAAGATGCTGGAAAATCTCCAAAAAGCAGTAGAAAGGGCAGGCCTATTGTTGTAATATCAGGCTGGAGATTCCTGCTTAAAATAATGCTTCTAACACTTAGGCAACATTCAAAATGCCTTATAAAAGGCTCATAAAAGGCTCAGTGATTAGACCGCTTTTTAAACAAGTGTACATATGAAGGATGGTAATGTTAATCTTGCTGCCATTTTTAACTGGCTTTGGGCCTTTATCAAGGGCATGCTTGCATAACTCTACATTCACAGATGTATTTTACTGGCGTTTTCAGCAAGCCCGCAAAGGGGCCTCTTCCCCTTCTGCCATACTAGCGGTCATGGGACTGGAAAAGCCACAGCAAGTTCTTTTGGTAGTGTAACCGTTGATTATTTCACCGTAAGTGATAGTCATGATCAAGTGACAGACATCATAAGAAAAACGACTTTTTTCTGCCTACATAGAAAGACTACATTTAAAAGTGTTTCTAGAAAATATATTAAACCAAAAACACGTCTACAAAAAACTCCAAACATAGGAATTACTGTCTACTCCAAAGAGGAAGCAATTTTATTAAACTAGTATAGCTCATCTTATTCTCAGTTCCCATCACAGATGGGACTGAAACGCAATTGTTTCAGGACAAAAATGTGACTGAAGTCTAGTTTGCGAGCATTTAAATTTGATTAGATGTAATAATACGTTTTCTTCAATTTGCTGAGCTTTGACTGTTGAGAAGACTAAATACAGAGAAAATATTTATGAAACTAAGAGGCAGAGCTGTACTTCTTAGTTAGGCAAATTATTGAGCACTGAGTATCACATCAGAGTCATCTGCCCACTAGTGTGATAAGGAATACCCAGCGAATATTACTGGAGTTTTAATTTCCAAAGATTCCAGTAGGACAAAAGAAAAAAGCTCCTGCATGAATCCCACAAAAAGGAGAAACAAATGGTACTGACAGGTGTTCATTGATCATTAGCATTGGCCAGTTGGAACATTTATTGGTATCCAGAGCTCTCCATTGCTCACAATGTGCTTTAGAAAAACTAGGTCCATCATTTTCACGTTTCAGAAACAGGTTCTTAAAAGACACAGAGGACTTGATTAAATAAAAAGGTTGTTTAAAAATAGAGAATGGTTCCTCTAAAAGAGATTTTTTGAGGAACTGGAAAGAGACTTAAACTCCCCCAATATTCATGCATACTACAACTTAAGCTGCAGCTACAGGCACGCTTTAAACTGGCACGAACCAGTACTGCCACTGAACAGAGCAGCCCAGTCCAGCCCTCCTTTCTCCACTCTCTCTTACCCTTGAGTTGCCCTCATCCTTCTGCTGGCATGAGCATTTGAAGCGACTGTACTGTGACTCAAATTGGGGAACTGGTCCAAGTTAGTTCAAACCCAGATCCGTTCCCTGATTCAGTATACAGTGGGGTATGTCAGGGAAAGGGATGGAGAAGTGTCCCCAGACGATACTTCCAGAAGCTGTGCGGATTTTAAGCATGTGTGAAACGTAGCCTTAGCATTCGGGGCAAATTTTTGCCAGGGTAAAGTACTAATTAAAGCAAAGGTAAAATACTAAGGTAAAGCAAAGACACAAATATACATAAACAAAGAGAAACACCTCCATGGCTGAGACAGATTTACTTATAAACATGCACATTGTATCCCTATATTATTTATAGCGTTTATTAGAGGATTAAGTACTGGGCAATGCGTGTACAGTTCTGCCTTACTTCTCTTTTTCCTTCTGGCAACTCATACTATTTCAGAAAAACTTCAATATGAAAACAAAGACAAATTATTACAAAAAACAATAGTGTACTTACACATTGCGACATGCAATAGGCTTGTAAAATCCAACTTCATGTCCCGTAAAGACTTTTTCTATGCCAAGGTGATCTTTGCAAGTAATATTTGGTGCTGGCAGACATTGAACTGAGGACAAAAAAATTATTTGAAATTAAGCAGTAACTGATTGGGTACTGTAGCATTCTTCTGACAAGACACAAGTGAGACACACAAATGAAGTTATACTGTGCAACAGTCTTGATACACAGCACAGTACACACAGACATATTACTTTTTAAAAAAACATTTTTTTTTAAGCCAGTCCTATGACTAACTTGACTTTTTGCATGATACATATTAAGCAAAATGTACAAATCTAATTGCTGCCCTAATTGTTGTAATTTCCATTTTGGCTACGTTACGAGTCAATGGGAAATCTGAACCTGACAGATAGAAAACATTTTGCTCAGGAGAACAGTCAAATATTAGAACAAGCTCCCCAGAGAGGTGGTACCATCACCATCCTTGGAGGTTTTCAAGATCTGACTGCACAAAGCCCTGAGCAACCTGGTCTGAATTCAGTGCCAATACCGCTTTGAGCAGGAGGCTGGACTACACGACTTCCTGAGGTCTCTTTCAACCCAAATTATTCTATTATTCTAAGCTAAGTCTTGACTCTTAAGAGAACCGAAGTGGAAATCACAGCAGAAAGTGACATCTGCTAAAAGTCTGCAATGTATTAGCAGAATATTAGTCCCTCTCCAATGCTGAAGTATGTTGTTTTAAAGGGAAAAATCCCACTCCTTTACCCACTTTCTATCAGTTTTCACTATTTGTGAGCCCTGTTGTTTGGTTCCAACAAAATAGCAAGACAGGTTCAACATTTCCTTCCAGATTTTCCAACAGTACCTACAGGCAAGAAGACTAGGATTTGGATATTTTTTTTTTTAAATATCTACCCGTATTGTATAGGGACCAAAAAAAAAATAAAAAAATTCATTTCAGGACGTCTGTATTGGTAGGAGCCAAAAAAATATGAGCCATGTTTGGACTTATCTGCTGTGAAGTCCTACATGGATGTTACTCATCAATGTCCCTAATCTAAGACAATTAGAAAAAACTATATTATTTCTTGTAAAAAAAAAAAAAAATTAAGCAAAGAAAGCAGTGCATTCTTTTATTTAGAAGAAACCCACAGGAGTTTAAATATATTGATATAGGAAAGGCCACAGTTTTCCAGTCAATGTCATCAAAGACTTGAAATCTGCTACTCAATGAGACTACTTGGATGCTTTGAATTAAACCCCTGTTTGTTGGGTGATGGATCCCAGAAAGATGTTCAGAAATGGTACTGCTTCAAGCACAATCCACAAGATTAACTTTTTATTACTTAGGTAATACTGAAACAGGGAGCTACTCAAATACTGTGGGGACAATCTATACACTGCCATGTCTGTAAAATAGTCTATATAGACACAGAAACAACGTTAATTAATTTAGCAACTTTCCCCACTCAGAACCTTATCTCCTGATCAAATGTATAGTGTATTAAATACAATCAGATGGTTGTTAGACAACTAACAATTTGAGTTGTGATCAATCTCAAACTACAGAATATTCTTTCTGCTCACTGACTGGATGTTTATAATCAGGGACATGATGTCAAAGATGATGTAAAGGACTGAATAACTTAAAAAAGGATCCATTTTGGATAGTACTTTCATCCAGTGTCTGAAATATTTGGAAAACCTTCACGAATCCTGAGCATCCCAGTGAAGAAAATTATTCAGCATTTATGGAAAACAAAATACAAAAGACTACAGGCATACACACGTATTTTAAACATGAGTGCACACAAAGCGAAATTGTTGTGCTATTAGCCAACACAGAGACTATTTATTTCAATGCCTGAGAACATCAGAAAAGCTAAACATACATAGTAAACCAAGTGATCAATTTAAGCATTTTTCTGTTGTACTCCAAAGTACATCAGAACTTAACATCAAAATAAATGTGTTTTCAAAACAGAGCCTTATGGCAGCAAAAACTCCTGATGATGGAAGGCACCATGCTTCCTTAAAAAAAACTGAAAAAAAAATAGAAGATTTTGAAGGCTGTTCTGTCACGTGTCAATTCTTCTAATAAGTATATGCAAAATCAGTATGACAGGAGTGGTTTGTTTTAATCACAGTAGTGCAGGACAGAGCCTAGAGGATATAACATACATTGAAGAGATTTACCAGAAACCTCACTTACAAACGTACCAATCAGAGACAATGTATTTATTAAATTTTAGTAAAGCATCCAATCCACACAAGTGTTTTAGGCTTTCATACTAAGGATATTACTAATCCCATCTTTTACAAAGCTCATCTAGCAGATACACAAATGCATAAATTGAACACTTTCTTGGAAAATGTAGCTACTGTCAATATATGTTAGAAGTCAGAAATCCTTACCATATGCTGTGTGATTTGTACAATTCATTGGTTCTTGTGTACTATTGTCTATTTTAGGCTCATCGCACATATATGTTCAGGTAATTGAGGAAAACATTTTTCACATGAAACACTACAACAGGTTTAACAGTAATTTATTCCACCCTCTTTAAACCCTGAGGATTTAAGATGCACCTTGATGTTAGTTTTCCTTCCTACCCATCCCCCAAAATAGAAACAGCACATTACCATAGAGCAAATCTGCTAATCCAATTTAATACACCAATATATGGCATAAGCTCTACGTTTAATTAGTGCTGCAGTCAGCACTACCTAAAGGAACTACAATATGTATCAGTCACGGCCTCTGTATTTGGAGGCAACAAGGTAGCACGCCTAATCTAGTCTTCCTCCCTTATTTCAATATCAGAGTTCCTTTAAATTGAGGCACTTGGTTGAGAAGATTAAACCTACAGTAACATACAAAACGCAAAGAACACCTAAAAACGAACATCTGAACTGCCAGGAATTTGGGCTAGAAAAAACCTGCACAGAACTTATTTCCAGAGGTCTGAACTCTCACAGCCAAGTAAAGCAGGAGATGAAGTTAGCTTTTCCAAGATTTGCTTTCCTGACACTTTTGATCTGCAGCTACATCAATAACTGTCAGCTACCATCAACAAACACTTCCTGGGGAAGGCCTGACGCGTCTTTGGAGAGCCAGGAGCCTCGCAGCTACGGTCTATAACACCTGCGGCCCTGCTCCTTCGGACTGGGGAGGAAGGCTCAACATTTTGCAAAGCCACCGCGTCTCGAACTCAAGTGTCCTGCAAAAAATAAGAAGGTGGAGGGGTGGGGGAGAGGGGAGATCTCATCCCATGGGATTTTCTCTTTGAAAAATCTCAGACACCCCAAACCTGCACACAAGCACACGCTGTACCACCCCCAAAATAAACCTAGACCGCTGCAGAGGTGTCCTCTCCTGCTCCTTCCAGCTGAGACCCCCGCGGGGCTCCTTCCCTGAGGCTTCCTCCGACACCCGAGGGGCTCCCCCTCCCTGTCAGGCACCTCACACCCTCCGCCTCCCCCTTCCCCTCCACCCGAGACGGCTGGGCAAGCCTCAAGGCAAACCGGGCCCGGGGCGAGGCGCCGACCGGCCCCTCCGCCCTCCCGGGCCCCATCGCCATAGCAACCGAGCCCCCGCCGCCCGCCCCGGCCCCGGCCGCGCTCAGGATATTGCCCCAGCCTCAGCTCGTCGCATTTGAGCGGCGGCTCCGTGCCCGCCGCTCCCTCCACGGCTGCACCCGCGAACCAGAGGAGAAGCAGGATCCGGGCCTCCGCCGCGCCTCTCCGCCTCCCCGGCCCCGCCGGCAGCGGCCCCGGCCGGGCGGCCATGATGGAAGACGGCCGCTGCCGTCAGCTGACTCGCCGGCCCCGGCGGCGCGGCGGGGAGGAGCGGCCCCGCCGCGGGGAGAGGCCGCCCTGCCTGCGGGTAGGGGTGGGGTGTGGTGGGTGCCCCGCGAGTTGTTCGTGGGCTGCTGAGGGGGGCTGGTGTGGAATTTGGGTTTTCGGGGTGGGTTGACCACAGCAAATATGGCTCCTGAGGCAGCTGATGGTCAGCGCTGAGGGTAGAGCGTGCCCTTACTCAAGATGGCGCCGGCACAGACCCGGCGGGCTCGTGCCCTGAGTAAAAATGGCCGCGCCCGCCAGCAGCACCTGGCGGGAGGGCGCCCGCCTGCCCTTACTTAAGATGTCGGCCGTGAGACACTCGGCCTCAGTTTTGGCCCTCGGGCCCTGTATTGTTAAAAATGCTTTTTATTTTTTAAATGAATACTAAATGCCTGGAGCAGCCAAGCTTTTATCTTCATCAGCATTTGCTCTCTGTAAGGTATTTTGTGGTGGTTACCAACCTTGCCCTTTTCTCGCTTCCTTGAAGGTTGTTTCATGTTTTTCTAGGGTTTAGTTGTGAAGGCATCACTGTTTAAGAGAATGTTGTCATTACTTAGCCCTTCTGGAAGTCTTTTGGTTTTATTGGTCATTATTTCAGTGAATGAACAGTAACTTACAGGTGAGTCTGTCAGAAAGGTTTGTCGCGGTCCCCAGTATTCAAAGACTCAGTAAAAACGTGGATTTAAAATGGGTGGACGGCTGACCAAGAGCTCAGCCAGCGGTGCGAAATATTGCCATCTAACAGCTTTTTTGGGAGATGTGCGTAAACTAAACTGGCGGTCCGGAGCTCAGCAGACAAGGTAGGCAAATGAAAATTGCTACTCCTCTCATCGACCGGAAGAGAAAGGCCGGGGCCAGAGCGCGCCCCGTGATGGACTCGGCCCTCCCCGATCAGGACGGAGGCGCGTTGATGAGGAGAGCGCTCGGCTCCTCTGTCTGCCGCGCGGCGCTCGGGTGGATAAATACGTAGCTTGCTGTTCATTGCTGTCAAGAAAACTGTCACCTCCCACGAGCGCTACGTTAATTAGAATTGAGAGTAAAGGACTGGGGAGAGAGGCGTTTGGAATCTGAATGCTTTAAAAAAGGAGGATGAAACGGTGTGTTCTTAGCAGGCTGGAGTTACTTAAAAGACACGTAGATGTAGTGATGAGGGATGTGGCGTAGTGGTAACCTGGCAGTGCTGGGTTAACCGTTAGATCTGATGATCTTCAAGGACTCTTCCACCCAAAATGATTCTACGATTCTATGTTGCATGCTCTACTGCAACTGCGATTGCTTAGTAAAACAAAACGGGCACTAGAACGAGGGGAAATCAATCCAAAGTTTTGAGGTAAAATGTATTTCCAAACCTTTTGCAGCCTTTATCCTATGCAATTAGCAGGGCTGGGTAAGACCTGCTGCAAATGAGCTAGTGAAACAGTGTAGCAGAATAAAAATCATTTTTGGAGAGTTTCATTTGACCGTTTTGTTTGTCTGTACATCTTTAAAAAATCTGAAAGCAGACTACCATACAGGTTTCAGAGGTAAAAAGCAGCCGCAGTTCCCACAATTAAAGTCAACTAAAATGGTGCCCACTCAGTATTTTGCGACTAGCAGTAGGAAAACTTTGCTTTTACTCCCTCCTCTTGAGCTGCCTCTGCAGGGACTCGAGCCACAGCTGCCACACAGGAGCCATCCCAGGCAAGGCACCGTGCCGCTTGGAAGCTGCAGGTGTGCTTCGGAGTGCCGTCAGGCTGCGGTGAGCGCTGGGAGAGGAGGTTGTCCATCGCCCGTTCCGTGCTCTGTGGGAAAGTGATACAATCCCTCAACTCCATCCGAGTCCCTGTCCTCCGACGGGCTCTTGCTATTCCTTTCTGTGGAAGTGGTGGGGGCTGTGCTGCTGTGGCCTCTGTGGGAATTTGAGTTCAAAACAGCTCTGAATTCATGTTTGGACACCGGTTTACTGCACATGAGTACAAATAAAGCTTTTCTATGAAGTCGACACCTACGTTTTGCCCTCACTGGGGAGTTTGCTGGCCGCGCTGACATGTATGCCTTTGAGGCCTATGATTTATAAATACACTGGCAGGTCAGGATCACCTGAAAAACGACTCGGCTTTTAAGCTCTCCATTTCACAGAGCAGCTACCTCTAGTCCCTGTGGCCAGACTGAACGTCCCGTCCACACGCTTCAGCCCCGGGCCTTCGCCCGCAGGACCCCGCTCCCGTACTCCCCGTGCCCTTCTCCAGACGCATCCGGCTCACTGCTGCCCTTTATCTCCACAGCACCTGAGGGCTCGCCCCTCCTCTCACGTACCCCTCAGCCGGAGGTGCGGGCCTCCTCGAACCGGGAAAAGGTAGTTTGCCGCCAGCCGTGCTTCTCCCGCCGGCCCGGCGCTACGTGCCTCCCCGGACGCGGTCTGCGGGGCCGCCCCCGCCGGAGGGATGCGGCCCGGCCGTCCCCCGGGAGGCGGCTCTCCCGCCGCGCCGCCCCGGCTTCCTGCGCCGCAGGTGAGGCGCGCTGGCCCTCCTTCCCCCCCTCCCCCCGCTTCCCGCTTCCGCCCAGGTGAGAGCCGGCGGCCATCGCGCCGCTCCGACCGCCGCCGCCTCCCGCCCGCAGGTACCGGCCCCTCGCCCCGCCACAGCGGCTGCCCCTTCCCAGCGCCGGCGGCTGCCCCGCGGCTCTGCCGCGCAGCCCTTGGCCTCAGCAGCGCCCCCAGCGCTGAGGGGAGCCCGCCTCTAACCCCCTCCTCTCTGCCCAGCTCGGCCCCGGCCCCCTCAGACCGGCCTGGGCGCGACTTTCGGTAGCGAAGGCGGTAGGGCCGGGGGCGGAGGGGCGGCTCTCGGCCGTGCCCCGGAGGGGAGGCCTCGCTGCCCTCGACGCCGCGGGAGCCGGCGGGTGTGGTGTATGGGAGGGGGTAGGTAGAGTCAGCTTGTGGTAAGGGCTCTTGTGGAGGACTTTAATGCCTTCTTCAGACTAGCTGGTCGTGGCATAGATCCTGGGGAGAAGCGTTTCCTACCGTCTCCTGGCTCCCTCAGCGCCTGACCCACGTCTGGGTGTGAACACCGCCCTGGCCAGGACACCGGCCTGCGCTTGGCCAGAGACTCCCACCTCGGAGCCCCTTTAGGCTTCACGCACCGGGGGTGTCAGCGGCTCCATGATGGCCCTGGTAAAGGCTGGGGAGAGCTGCGTGGCTCCTGATGGCGGGCGAAGGTGCTCCGGGGTGCAGGAGCCCTTTTAGCGTCATGTTGTTGTGCGAACAGCGTCCATTGCTTGGGGAGGCTGTCGTGAGGAGGAGAGGAGGCGCTAGGGAAGGAACGCACCCTTTGTACCATGTTCCGTCAGTGGCTGTCAATTCAGAGGTTCCTAACGAAGCAGGCCTTTATCCTTTATTTAGGGGTTGATTAATAGGAGCACAGTTCTTTTGCGTTCCTTGTAAATTTTTGAAGCATAGAAATTCAGTGTGGCTCCAGGTCTAACAACTCTCCTTCCCCATGAAGTGATTTGTTGTGTACACTGTCATCATAGTAATTCTAGGATTTATTGGCTAATTTCAGTAGAATATGACAATATTTAGATCTCAGAAACAAGTTTTCCTCAAGCTTTGTGAGAATAGGTTTCTGAGACCATGTTATTGCTCCATGGAGAATGGCTTCAGTATGAGCTCACCCTTCTATTAGACATCAGAGAACCCACACCGGCGCTTCCGTTGAGGCTGAAGTCCACAGGAATTCAGGTTCTGCACATTAAAAGTTAGCGTGCCTTGAGAGTGAGTAAGGCTCCTCTTGATCGGCACAGAGACTGGTAATCACAGATGCAGAGTTATTTTTTGTTTTGCTTTCCTCATCTCGTGGTCACTAATTGTATGTAACAACAGGACACACTCAGTTTGCCCATGGAGTAGGTTTTTTGTATTAAACAATATTTAGCTTTGACCTGCTTTACCCTGGAGATGCGTACTGTATTTGTGTTTTGGTACTCAGAGTGCTGTTTGGTTGTTTCCTTCTTTCAAGTGCCTGGAGCAGTCAGCACGTGCTCTATAGCATTTTTTATAAATATTGCAGCATTACGCAGAACAGCAGGTTTTGGTGGTTTCATCTGAAAGGCGTGTGCATGCTAAGCTTGGTTGGACTGAATTCTTCTGTACATTACCAGGATGGAAAACTGAGCATAACGTGTAAGACAGCAAAATACATGTTAGAATAGTGTTTTTTCACAGTACATAGTTGCTTGATGGCGTGTAAATGGTGTAATTTTTAATATCTGAAGTTACAGGTGATGCTGTGTTAGGACAATTTGGGATTAAGATCACACTAACAAATGCTATTTTCCCTTTCTTTTGCCTTTATCAAATTTTAAACTGTTTGGGCTGAAATTTTCCAAGTCAGAGATCTCTCTGATGAGGAAGATGATATGCACCATATCAGTCACTCCTGATAACAGGGCCAGGAAAAATTACAATCGCATTAGTGCAGAAAGGTGACTTTGGATTGGGAATGTAGTCTTGGCTGTTCCCGTGGCAGGCTGCTCGGATTGGCCATGTTAGAAGCCTTTGAAAGATAGCAGCAGTTAGCACTTGTGCATTAAGGACTCATGGCGTTGAATGTCCCAAAAGGTTACACCCATGCTGAGCAGGGAGAGCCTCCCATGAGGCAGGACTTCCCTGCAGGCACATCTCCGGGAAGGACATAGGTTGTTGGAGGCCACGCTGAAGGACGTAGGGCAGAAGTGGTTGTAGTTGTTAGGTGGGTGGGGAGAAATGGGCAGAAGAATCTCTGCTGGCTAAACCATGTCCTCCTCCAGACCCCAGCAGGAAAACCCTTATTTTTGTCTTTCAGCAGCCCTTTGTGGAGGGCAGGTGTTTGTCAAGGCCACTGCCAGGGCTGTCGTGTTCCCCTCTGGCTCTGGGATGTGCCGAGGTTGAGCACCCTGTGTCTCCATGCAAGTGGCAGGCATCTGGCAGGGGGGTGATGGCAACGGAAGACTTAAACCTTTCAGCTCTTCTGATGACCTCTGCTGGCATCAGCATGGGGGAATTCCTTTTTTCTTAGTTTGCTTTTGAAGAAGATCCAAGTCTTAGGATTTCATACAAAACTTCATGAAACTTTCCCGCTCCCTATGATGCGTTGAGTTCAGCTCTCAAAAGTGAAGACAGTAAAAACCCAGATGCACGCTGTGCTGCAGTGTGGGCTTTTTTCTGGTGTTAAAAAACACTAAACTTTCTGAAATTTGTTATTTTCTCAATGATTTTACTATTATATTGTGAGTTGTGACATGAATTTTGAACTGAGGTTTGCAGTTTTGTCTACCAATGAGATAAATAAGCAGCTGTAGAAATTGGAGAATGGAGCTAAGGAAGTTGAATGTGGAGTGGGTGAACGGTTTTTAACAAGACAAACCATAGAGTTTTGGATCACTTCAAAATTATCATCTAGGAGTGGACCTCCTAATTTAGCAACTCTCTGTTGACATCTTGCTTGGACTTAGCATCAGCATTTGGAAATTGTTTCACGATAAGCAGTTTGAGCCCCTAAACATAAACAGCTCAATAATACATGGAGTTGTGTGTTTCTCTGGTGCCCAAAAGCCAGTCTTAGAGACTGGTCCTCAATTATATGTTACTTGAAAACTTTAAATTAATTTATACTTTCAGGGATCCCCTCACACCAGAAGGAGATGTTTACTTTAAAAGTAAAGTCTAATACACTGCTTTTTTTTTTTCTCACCCATTCTCCTTTTATGCAAGAAAGGAGAACAAAGAAATACTGAGGGTGGTTTTAACATATTGCACCAAAAAAATCATTAAAAACCATTGCAAGCTGGCCAGAAGCCAGCTTTGATCACGAGGAATCCCGAAGTGCTGTGTAAACTTGAACTCTTATACGAACTGTACCTGGGATCCACTTTGGCATCCACCGGTGCAGAATGGTCTGCAATGGCTCTTAGCAACGCTTTGGAGCAGCTCAAGCAGGAAGCTGAAACTTTCTTTAATCTTTTCCCCCCCCTGTTTTGTACCTCCTTCTCCAGGGGACGTCTGCCTAGATGGAGCCTAGTTCTCCTACCTATATTTTTCTGCTTAAATTTTTCTTTCTTGGATCTGTACCCGTCGTCATAATTGCTATTGTTACACCCGCTGTAATGGAAAAAAGATTAATCTTGGAGACTGTCAGCGCGGCACTTTGAGGCTGTTTTTGAATGACGCAGGCTATTTCTCATGGTGCAGTTTGCCAGTGCGGCTGAGCCGCTGCAACTACTAGCTGCTGCCTGCTGCAAGGTGTGGTCCCGCTTCCCTGGCACTTCTCACCCCCCTCCTGCCTGCCAGTGCTGGCAGATGAGTGCTAACTGGGCAAAAAGCTCACCCTACCAAAATGTGACGTTTTTTTCTGCGTGTTTAGCTCCCTGTTCCAGCTTACTATGGGATCAGATGAATGAGTGCAAGCACAGATGGAAAGGGAAGAACAAAATGCATGAAAGAGGGCTGGAGTGCTGGACCAGCCTCCTGGCTTCGGCTATTAAATGGGCATGGTGCTGTCAAGGCGTCATTATTTCCTACCATGCTGGATTTCTTTTCTGGATTTAATCTTTTCTTCACCCTACTGCTGGTTTAAAGGTGTTTCAAGCCACTTTTCCTCATAGGAGTTATTTTGCAGCCCTTTCTGATGTTGGTTTTCTTGCTTCAGTTTGTTGTTTTTGTTGTTTTGTTTTGTTTTTTTTTCTTTTAACTGCTGATGTGAGGTGGAAAAATAGAGGGAAGTGAGTAGAGGGAAGTTACATTGGGAAGAGAGAGCAAATTTCCATATTCTTTGTCCTGTTTTATTAAGATTCATGCAATACTTTCAGTCAAGGAGGTTAAGTTTTGTCTTTTTGGTGTAGATGAAGACTCAGGAATGTATAAAGAAATGGTATTTTCATCTGTTCTTCAGAATCAGATCTTAGCACAGAATCAAAGGCCGCTGTGCTCTTAGAAGTGTTTTATTTCGAATGGAAAAGAAAATAAAGCTGCAGCACTTACAAAAGTTCAGATGCATTCCTGAAAATCTTTCAGGGGTCGTATGGGTTTGCCGCTTCAACTCTTGCTATGAGTTTGATTTAAAATGACCTCCTAAATCTGTTAATAGTCTTGCAAAGCGACTCATTTTGCTTGGCTGTGTGCGGAAACCACGCAAACCCCCCGAGTTCTGCAGGAATTCCTCCAGGAGCCTCAGATATGGTAAAGGGTACCTAAATCTGAAATTGTGGTTTGTGACACACCTCCACTTTTTTTTTTGTCGTTAGGTAAATCCAGCTTAATCTGACTCTTCAGAAGATAAGCTATTCACCTGCATAGTTAATATTTCATTACATATAACAGCGTCCTCCCAGAACTCAAGATGTTTTCAGTGTGAGCACAGACAGTGTCAGAGGCAGAGCTGAAAGGGTCAGAGGTCCTGCTGGGAAAGAGCCCCTGGGATGTCCTTACTCTGGTATTGCATTTAGATGCATATGACCCTTTCTACTCTCAAATTGCAAAATAAAAAAAGTAAATATATATATATATATATATATATATATGGTTATTTTTGTTCCAAAATAATTCCAAAGATATTATTCTGAAATTACACCGTTATATACTGGGTAGAGTCACAATTATGTAAATTGTGCTATTAAATGGCTGACTTCTTTCAGAAGAGCTTGTACTAAGTGAAGAAATCTTGTTTCTCATGTATGTTTTGGTATTACTGCCCTGATGGATTTCAGAATGACAGGCTCCACATCAGTGTAATAACATGCAAGTAAGGGTACAAATTTATCATCGCTGCTAATTGCAAGTCTGTTGTTTTTATATTGCCATCTAGGCCTCAGCCCCAGTTGGAGACCTGTTCTAGTTGGCATTGTAGAGGAGTGTGATAAAGGGTATTCTGTTCCTTCAAAGCTTGTCATGTACATAGAAAAGAGAAAGGCAAGCTCATGTAGGAGAAGGCAATGAGCTTCTTTCACCTGTTCAACACCAGGGCTGCGATTAGAACTAACCTCCCTTAGGAACATGTTGGACTAGGGATTGATTTGGCCAGTTTTGTGCCATAATGCCATGCTGTCTCCTGAGTGGAGGGAACTTTGTTGTTTTATAGGGAGATGTAAGGTTTCACCTATATTGCCATATGGCAGGGCAGAACTATCATGATAAGAATATCGTCTACAAATAGTTAAAGTAATCAAGAAGAAAGTACCTTCTAAATAATAGTAAGATTTTAACTGTATGTATATTTTAAAACATTACAACTTTAATGTCCATATTCAAAATAATTTGGTTGAATATAGCTGTCTCTCAATTTTCTTGGCCAATGTTTGTTTTTATAACCTGCATTTTCGCTTATATTGGAAAGAGTTGTTCATATTCCTTCCTGTGTGTGAAAGGAAAAGCATGCAGAGCAAGGGAAGATTTTTGGATGTGCTGAGGCTGCAGTACAACTAGCTATATTGAGAGCTTTGTTGAATACCTGGGGTAAACAACAGGGGGTAGTACTATTTTTTTTTTATTTAATTTGTTATAGTTAGCTTAGTATTTTATTATTGCATTTATTGATTGTGTATCTGTTAGCATTCCACTCAGATATATACATTATTAATTTGATTTTTTTTAAATCTCATCTAGGTTATTCTGAGTAATTCCAAAAATACCCTTCAACATGCCTGAAAATCCTGCTGCAGGTATGTAGTCTGAAAGTGATTACTTTTGTTAAGCAGTGAGAAACGAAGCTCCATTTCTAACATGTACTACTTTGTGGTGCAGATAAACAGCAGGTGCTGCAGATCCTTGATCGTCTGCAAGCAAAACTGCATGAGAAAAGAGATTCCCAGCATAATGAAAACCTGGCTGTTTTGCGTAACACACTCCGGAGCCCTTTGTTTAACCAGATACTGACCCTCCAGCAATCCATCAAGCAACTGAAGGAACAAGTGAGTGTAATATTGCAATTGTTGGTGTGATGATAACTATAGTCAACTTGGAACTTAAAACAAGGTATGTAGGCGTGTCTTAATGAGGGCACGCTCATTAATGAGCTGTAACTTGGTGTAAGTGAATGTTGGGCTTTGGGTTTTTTTGGTCAAGCTAGTATCTACAGCGTCTCTACTGAAATGAGAAGTGGTATTGCAACAAACAGGTCATGGGGCAACACGCTTTGAAAGGGATGCAGAAGAGGCAGGCGTTGAGAACCACATCAGTCGAGAAAAGCATCTGCAAAAGGCATCAGCTCTAGTACTTTGAGTTCTGAACACAGTTGGAACTGGGATCCTTTGTTTTTCACAGAAGCTAAATACTGTTTATCAGCTAACTGGCAGCATCTTTTCTCCTTAGAAGACATCATCACTTAGTTCCTGCTGACTTGTACAAGAAGGGTTAACCTGTTTTGTGAAATATAATCTAGAAAACCATCCCTGAAGATTTGCCAAGCTCTGATGCAGGTTTACCCAAGCTAGCTTTAAAATGACTTGGCTCCAGCAGTGGAAGGAACTTGTGTGGATTGGTTTATGATGCCAACTGACACTTCGATATTGTGGACATGGGTATCAATGACACATCTGCATGAACAGGTCTCACCGTGCAGTTAGCAGACTCAGGCATGCAAATTTACAATCAGAGGCTAACTTGGCATACCCTAAGCAGCAGCGGTCCCTGTCTCTGCTGTTACTGCACCTGCCCACCTGCAGATACAGAGGGTGGGTGTCGGAGGGACGAGGCCATCTTGCTGTCATTGCCAAATGTATTGCATGTGTTCCTGCCAGGGTAGCATGGTAGTGGTTGTGCCATTCATTTTCCCTTCTTCCTGTGTTCACAAAGGTGCTGTATCTGCTCCTGTTCCTTCCTTCCAAAGTTTGGATGCATGTCTGCAAGCTATTAAAAATGTATGAAAATGCAAATATATCTAAGATCATGCTTTGTGACTGTGGCATAATGGATTTTATATCCAGAATTATTATATCTGGAAAATTTTGTTTTTCTTGAAATTCTTTTTAAGTGTGTCCCTCATGAGAAGTTTCATTCAGGATGGGATTTTTCAGTTTACTATGTCCCACTGGGAATATTTCTGCATTTCTTCGTTTTCTGTCAGGACTAGACATTGAATTGCAAGTTCTAGCAATGATAACATGTTCAATGGTAGTTAGTTTGTACTCTAGGCTCTCTCTGGGGAGGAGATAATACAGACCAGGCCTTTGGCTCCTGAGTCACTAAGTGACTTTTAAAAAATTTGGATTCTTATGCCAAAATTGTCTAGGTTTGCCTGACAGTTGCGACAGTGTTTGAGTGCTGCTTTAATGTTGTTGCTTTTGCATGTGTTGTTTCTGGAGTATCCGGGTGAAAAGAGGATAATGGGCATGGGCAGGGAAGCAGAATGAAAGAAATTGAGAAAATGAGTGCTGAAACATTCAGGGAACTTTTCCTTCTGAAAAACAGTTTAAACTTGATATGGTAGTTTGGTTATAGCTTGTATCTTAACATTGCCTAATTTTTACAGGTGAGTATATTCGTGTGAATAGGCATATATGAACGTGTATGCTTGCTTTGGCAATCTTCACACAAGATGATACATGTGGAAATCTATTTCGTTTTTAATAGTTTGTCTACATCTTTGTTCATTTTCAACAGCTCAATTATATGCCTCCTGACCGTTCAGTAGATTTTGATTTTACTAAGAGAGGGCTGCTAGTGTTTGCTGACAAGTCAGTTGCTGCTGGGAGCGTGTATACACCTTGCAGTTCACCTGAACCCAAAGTATCTACCTTCACTCCAAACCTGGGAGTTAATGAATTTAACGCAATCATCCAACAGATGGCAAGGGTAAGGCTCTCGGGTTTAGTGAACCAAACTTACTTTCCTTTAATGTCAAACTTTTTCTTGCAGACTTTTGGAGTATGTTTTCAAACATGCTCTCCTGTTGTCTATCTGGGAGTGTGGTGCCTCCTAGCCAGTGAGAGAGTAGAAGTGCTGAGGATAACTTTTCCCCGTGAAAGATAATGTCAGCACTGGAAAGTGGTTTGGTGGTGTGTTTTTTTTTTTTTTTCCTTTGCCAATTTTTTGGTCTTGCTTTCTACCAAACACACCAATGTAGAAAAGAAATTTCAGTTGCCAGAAGACTCCTCTGGTATTTGATGACTCTTCACTGAAAATGGACATTTTCTGCAGAAACTTGTTTTGATGGAGAGATTTGTTTTATCGAGTACATTTTAAATTGGAAATGTACCAACTTTGTTAACATATGAACAATGCAAATGATTAAAAGAACTGGCATGTAATATTTTATTTAACTCTTCATTTAGTATGTCTTAACTTTGCCAGACAGATGCTGATTTCATTAACATGTGATGTAGCATGTACCAGATGCTGATGGAAGTGGTACAGGTGCAGACATCCACCCATGTGGGATTAGCATTTATACCACAACTGTATTGTTCTGTGTTACTTTGAACCGTTAATTTAATTGGTTAGTCATGCCTTTCTCTATTAAGTAACTGTTGCTAATTGACTACCTTAATGTAGCTGTAATATTTTGAGCATAACTCTTCTCGTTAGTGTGTCATTAACTCATCAGATAAAAGATTCAGCAGTAAAGATTGCACATTATTTTGGCTAAACCAACTGTGATAGCAGTGCATTCTCTAAGTGATATTTCCCAGTAAACAACTCCAGAAATCTTCTCTTAGAACTGAAAAGCAGGCAGTCACAAAAGCAAACTTTTTCTTAACATTAGGTGTGAACTTGCAGGGAGGGGAAGGAAATTAATTTCTTTATTTAAAAGCTGCAGTCTTTTGAAGGCACACCTAAAAATCAGCATTAAAAGCAAGGGGAGCCAGAAGACAAGTAATTTGGTTTAGCTATGCAGCATTTCCAGAAATCCCAAATATATTGCTCTAGACAGCACTTCGTTCATAGTTTTCATCCAGTTTGGAATTCATCTCATAATGTGAATGAAGTGTGAAAGCAGCTCTTAAATTCCCTGAGGTTTCAGAACCTCAGAGTGCTTGCATATCCAATACTCTGCTATATTAAAAATAATAAATGGAGGAGCTTTTATAGAAATAACATATTCAGTATTTTGCCTTTGTTTAGTCTTAGGAGGAGAATAATTCTCCCAGTGTTCATAAATTTTAAACTAGCTCGTTCTATTGCACTAAAAATTAGTAAATCAATTTTTTCTGTTTTTCTAGGGGAGACAAGTAGAATCAATAAAGATTGAAAAGCCTTCTGTTGGAGGTCTTGGATTTAGTGTGGTTGCTCTTAAAAATCACAGCTTGGGAGAAGCTGGTATCTTTGTCAAGGAAGTCCAGCCAGGAAGCATAGCTGACAGGTGAGATCTTTATAATTGTATTGGAAAATTGCAGTATTTCCATGAAGGGAAAAGTCACAACTTTGATGTTGGAAACTCTTTCAGACTAACATGTTTGTCTAGGTTATCTGGTGGGATATTTTGTTGGTGGTATCTTGAATTCTGGCTTTTCAACTAAATCGACTCATGTTTTGAGGATCAGATTTTCAGATGAGTTTTAAATATCTGAGCCATTCATAAATGGAATTTCCAGAAATCGTGACTCACTTAAGAGAATCTTGAGTACTGATTAAAAAACAAAAGAAAACTCGGAAAAGAATACAAGGAAAATAAAAAATTAGCCTCCATTTCAATTTTATGCATTGTGTCCCTAAAAGATTTTTTCCCCGCGCCCTGTTGTTTCTTTATTTATGTGCCTATGACAATACCCTATTTATAGTTGGTTTTACTGTTTGTTTCCTGTGTAAATTTAGATCCAGTCCTCCCAACAGATCCCTGCACAGATGTCATCATAGAATCAAGGCTTCAGGCAGTTTCCTCCCGTATTGTCTGTGGGTTTTCACCCAACAACAAAAGACAGAGCAATCCTTTAAAAATAAAATGTGATTGTAAAACCACAAGAGCTGGCATGAGACAAATGCAGTGCTTGGAATTATGTTTCAAGAAAATGTGTCTAGATTTCAAGTCATTGGTGTCACTTTTTAAATAACACATGTCAGGAAGTGCCAACACAGGATGACAAAAAGAGTGGGGAGAGGTTGGAATGATAATGGCTATGGGCCCACAGAGAACACACCAGAGAACACTTAAAGAAAAGCATATTAGGCTCTTTCAAAGCGGAGACAGATGGACTGATCCGGATGTCAAAGGAGGGTGAATATCTCACTTTAGGATTTGATGACCTGCTGCTCACTTTCTTTGATGAGAGAATCTAAAATATGGTTAGTGCTTGAAGAAAGTGATTTCTGGGAAACATCTTAAACATCGCGTGATAAAAAGAAAATTTAAAATGCGTTAGTTAAGATGTGCAGTTATATTGTTTTGGAGTTTATAAATTTCCCCAGCATGCTTCCCATTTTGCTTCTGAGACAGGGTCTCCTGGAGACTTTTTTTGGATTCCTACAGAGCTTTGAAGGCAGTGTCTGTCTATGTAACAGTTTGGTCTCGTGCTCAGAATGAATATTTAACAAAGGAGATGAGTGATGGTTTCTCTCTTGTCACAAATCTAAATTCATCACTAGGGCGAATTAACTGTGAAATTCGTATTATCTTAAGTTAAAGTTGAACAGTGTATGGCTCAAAGAAAGTTTGATCTGTAAATTTTGAGTAAAATATAAATATGCAGGTCATCGATCTTTAGATTAAATAATGATACAAAGCAATATCCTAGCCTGAGTTATGGGTACTTAGAGGTGGTATCATGTAGTGCTAAACATAATGAAGAATAGTTCCTAGTTTGTTGTATAACTACAAAAATATTTTTTTTCTGTCCTGTAATTCAATATCATCAAGAAAGAATGAGGGAATTTCGTTGAATTTTGAATAAAAGCAAAGGGAAAAAAAAAATCGATCAAATTTCTGTACCAGGATAAAGTTGGAACAAAATATGGCTGGCAGTTCAGTGCAGTGTGGATTGCATGTAGTTTGTATGTTGAAGACAGTCTAATAAGCAGATTTTTTTAGTATATACATATTTAACCTTTCATAACTGTATTTTGCATGATCCTATTTAAATTACACAAGCCTGTTGTGAAGTCACTATGCTGCATTTTAAACTTTCTTTTAATGTTTTGTTAAGGGATCAAAGACTAAAGGAAAATGACCACATACTGGCCATTAATTGCACCCCATTGGATCAGAACATTTCCCATCAGCACGCTATTGCCCTCCTCCAGCAATCCACAGGATCTCTACATCTGGTTGTTGCTAGGGAGCCAGTTCAAGGAAACAGCAGAACTTCGGCTGTCTTATTAAGTGATATAAATCCACCTGAGACTGTGAGTTGTTATAATACTGTCAAAATCAGATTTTGAACTAATGCTGGATATTTTTTTTTGTGGTTGTGTTTGTGTTAGCAAGCTTTACATATAGGGATTTCTTTCTTTAATCAGATTTTATGTGATGACATTTCATTTAGACTGATCATGCAATAAGTGTAAGGCTTCCATTGCAAAGCTGCATGAAGTTGTTATAAACTAGATCCTGGGTTTTTAAGGGATAGCAGAAGCTTTAGTAGATCAACATATTTTTAGCAGCAGGGTCTGTTCAGCATAGGCTGGGTAAAGCATTTTACGAGTATACCCAGCTGAAACCTACTTGTGCTCAGCAATTAAAGATGCTCTGATTACATCTTAAAAGAGTGTAAACATAACCTATCATAAGCACTGCTTGAAATATCCCAGCCAATTTAAACTTAAACTGCTCAAAGCAAAAAGCCTTGTCTTTGTTTATTTATCAGGGTTGGGGTTTTTTATCTGCAAATTTCATTGATTGTGAACCCTTTTGTTTTCTTGAACAATGAGAGATTGTCACTGGGACATGTAATAAGCTAGGGCTGAACTTCCATCTGTGTTCAAACCATATGGTCCAGGTGGCTTCACTGAATTTGGTTGAACTGCACACCTAAATCCAGGGTTTTCAATATTGGAATCTTAATTTATTATGCGAGTAGGTTTTGATGAAAATCTGGTTAAGAGCAGTGCTTTTCCTTATTCTCAGTAATTATTTCCCTCATGATTATTACAGAGCTAGTGAAATCTGAAGGTTTTAGTGGATAATCAATATTGTTTATTGCACTGAAAATTTTAAAGAATTAAACTTTAACTGCTTTTTCATTGAAAGATCTGCACTGAACAGACTAACAAAATAAAATACAAATATATATCTCTACAGGGGGTCTTTAACTTCTTTTATGATATTTAACTGGCTTTGGCAAAGATTTTCAATATGCTAATAAATCCTTTATTCACAGAAGACTTAAATCTGCCTGCTTTGCTCCATTTTGGTTTCTATGAGATATTAATCTGACAGAAACATTGGCTGGGTTTGGGTTGCTTAACAGCTTTGTTATTTTCAGATTGTCTTCTAGAACATAAGGTCATGGTACAGCGTAGCTTAGAAACATGCTTCCAATTCAGTATGGCAGAATATTGTACTGCGCTATTAATTCAGCGTGTACTGGTGGTGCTTACAGCGTGTAAGTGAAATAACAGAAATAAGAATTTGGGCAATGCTAAGTGAAAACTAGGCCAGTGCAAGCTCCTTGCCTCTGTTTTTCTCTGTTGTTTGCAGTATTCTTGATTTATGAAAAATGAAAAGGATAGTTTTCATTTTGGCAAGGAAATCTTAAAATTGCTTTTTCTTAGTCAAGCTTTTTCCTAGTATCCTGTTATCCTGAAAGTGAAGGACAAAATGTATGTTTAAAAACAGATGAGAAATCCCACTGTGTATTTATAAGGAAATGAAGCTGACTGAACAAAATCCAACAGCTCTCCAATATGTGGGGTAGAGAGAGAAAATTGCTCTGACTGATTCTCGTAGTTCCTGGTACACGTGAAAATGAGGAACATTAAAGATAGACTGAAATTAAAATCTCCTGTTTTTATTAATTGCAGATTCACTGGGGCCACGTTGAAGACGTTGAGCTGATTAACGATGGTTCAGGATTAGGCTTTGGAATTGTAGGAGGAAAGTCGAGTGGAGTAGTTGTAAGAACAATTGTTCCTGGGGGATTAGCAGATCGGGTAATTTGTTATATTATGTCACTTCTTGTTTGATTGTAAAGTGTAATTAACTGGTTTTGACAATCTTAAAATAAACTAATATACTTAAACAAAAGGAAGCTGATAGCATCAAAGTCTGAATGCCAACGTATACTTTATAAATAAATATGTTGAAGGTATGACTGAGGAAAAAGTCAGCACCTGATACGAATTAAGTTGTTTCTCAGACATGCTTTGGCTTTTATAACATTATTGAACATGCAAAAATTCTGAAAAGTTGTCTAACCTTCTAATATTTTCAGTACTTCTGATGTTTTCAGCCTTTGGTAAGTCTGGGGGAGGACAAATACTCTTAATGGTTTTGCACATCCTCTAGAATTTGGCATGTTTGGCAACATCTATAGGGACGAACTCTCTAAATGAATTGTCAGGCAAGAGAATCTGCCCTACTGAAGTAATTGTGTTGCAAGATTCAGTTTCTAGATTGAAAATGTCCTAATTTTAGTGGGTTTCATTTTAAAGGGGTTTTGATCCCTGCCTTGCGGTCTGACCTGTTCAAGGAGACACTTAGGATTGATGCAAAGCCTTTTGAACTTACTCATACCTTTTAAAGTTCACAGGTACAGTGTGCAACCTTTGATTGCTAATCTTTAAAGACTTGGTGCTAAATGTTGGTACATTTCAGGAGTAGAACATGTGCAATAGCAAAACAGATTTTGATTTTTAATGTGAATTTGGTCACGACAAGTTACAATATTTGAGGTCTGGAACCCATGCAGACAAGATCCAGTAAGATACAAAAGAGGGAGGCTAAGGTGCTTCCTCTAGTACAGGATGGAAATAAAAACTGGAGACTCAGAGAGCTTTACTGGAAAATGTTGCCTTTTGCTTGACTGCCTCCCTCTGAACCCGTCATGTATAAATGAGTATTTTTTTAATCATTGTGTAACACCTGTTTTGCTGTAAGGAATAGAGTGTTTTGGCTACAAATGAAGCATGTAAGTTAAGAACTCACCACATCATTCTCAGCTGAATGAGACATCATTAAGAACATGTGAAATAATGAGCACATATACATGTTAAAATTGGATGAGTTTGTAAATGAGTTTGAGTTAGTTCTGGGAATAACTCCGCTATGATTTCTGTATGAATCAATGCACCTAAGGTGGTGGAGCTGTGCTGATCAATACCAGCTGAGGATTTGGTCCTATGAATGCTTGCTTATAATAGAAATGATGATGTAGCTCATGAATCATAATTATCATGTAAAAAAGGGTTTGTGTGGAGTCTTGTTACCTTCAGCGGATTTACTTGCTTGAGTTGGAGCTAGTCATATGAGAAAAGAATTGCCAGGCTAATATAGAAGTTTTAGGAAAAACTCTAAAAAGTCCTAAATCAAAATGCTGGTCTTTTTATTCTAACCCCTATCCGATGAGGATTATTCTATGAAACAGCAATATGTAACAACCTGTGAGATTATAAAACATTGTTGCTTTCTGTTTTCTCCTAAATGAGAAAAATAAATGCTTTCTTGGGAATAGTACTATTCAACTTGTGTATCTTACTCAGATTTGGAACGGATGATTTACCACTGTTAACTACTGTGGAAAAAACAGCGCATGGTTGTGCAAATGCTTCCTTGAATTATTTAGTATGTTGCCATGGTGGTCAATTTTATGCTATTTTCTTGCATTGGCTCTCATGGCCATCAAGATGCCTGTACACAGTTTCAATTTTGTAATGGAAAAGGTATTTTATGTATAGACTGGAAACATTTCTTGCAATTTTATTTATGTTTGAAGGATGGGAGGCTCCGGACAGGAGATCACATCTTACAGATTGGAGGGACCAACGTGCAAGGAATGACCAGTGAACAAGTTGCCCAAGTGCTGAGAAACTGTGGGAATTCTGTTAGGATGATCGTTGCAAGAGATCCGAAGTGTGACATTATGGAGACTCCACCAGCTCCCGTGAGCTGGCCAGTCACTACATTACCTGCCTTTCAAAATGGAAATGTAAGTATTTGATATTTACTTATGATATTTTTAGTCTTGTTTGTGGCTTGTGATCAGAAAGGAGGAGGAGAACAGAGTGTTCTGGAGTCCTAAAGTGCTTCTCCTCTTCTGAGTTTTCAGATATCATATGCATGTATTTCAGTGGTCATTATTATAGCCCTGCTTTCTGTAATTTTTACCTCTTTCCTGTGTGTTATTAATACCTATAATTTTGGGATCGGAATGACCAGCTTTACAGAATTTACTTCAGAGTGGGTAATTTAATTACTAAGACCATAAATGTTATCGATAAATGGTACTTTTAGTTCTCCTTCTTAGCTCATTACATTTTTGCTAATCAATCATTTGTAAGTGGATTTAAAACTTGACTGTGAATTTCCCTAGTCTGAAATCCAGAGCGCCATGGCCACACCAGAATTATTCAGCACAATCATCATTTTATGAAACATAAGTGTAATGTTTTCATAGTCTACGCTACTGTCTGTGATAGGAAATATATCTAAAAATTTTGAAACTTGTTTTAGCAAATCTTATCATGGTCATATCAAAGTCTCTTGTTTTTGAAGTCATTCTTTTCAGTTTTGAGTAATTAAAATCAACAAATGCTACACTAAGTGTACAGTAGGTCTCGAAACATAAACAAAGCTGTGCTTGTGTACCATCTGCTACTACTGTGCTGCTTAGATTTAGGTGTAGAATCTAAGTAGCCTTTTCTTTCTTGTCTGGTTACTTGAATGCGAGTGAAGAGAGCTATATTTTTTAAAATTTATTTTTTTTTTTGAAGCACCGTTTTTAAAGGTCAGACAAGCAGTCATATTGTTACAAACTCACCGGCTCGCTTACTGGGCGTAATCACTGCAAAGGCACCCCTTAGCTTTGTGTCTTGCATCTGTCTGGAAGACTACTGTGGCTGAAGCTGTCAGTAAAGTATTTTGGGTCCTTCTCAAGCTCCGCTTCTCAGAAGAGGGATCGATGTAGTAAGAAACGTGAGAGGCAGAGAGGTGGGACAGGCTAATCTGTGTACATAAGGTTGGAGTCTTAAAAGTGGGCTTGTCTAATACTCCGAAAAAAGACTTTCCTAGAGAATCAGGATTGTTATGAAGCACTACTCTTCCAGCTGTATCGTATTTTCCAAGGCCCACATTAGGAAAAGATAACATGATTCTGGTTTTGTTTCCTCTACAAAGTACTATTTTTCTCTCTTCCCTGCTTCAAAGGTGGGTCTGTCACTAATTGACCCTGAGCTTCGTAGATGCTGTAGCTTTTCTAAACTGTTATTCCTTCTGGATGTCTTTTCACTGTCCTTATTCCTGTTTGGGGGGGGGGGGGAATATGTTGCAATTTTATCTACTTCTTTCTGAATGTATCTGTTGTTTTCTGAACTAAATAGCGCCTTCATGTTTAGATTTGAAGAAACTCCTCTTTCTGGTGTTAAGAGAGATTTGCCAAAGTCAAGAACAGTGGCTAATCTGAATGTATTTATTAATTTAATATGATTATAATGGTCCGTCTTTCAGTTTGTGTCTGATTTACAACAGAACTTTTTCCTATAATCTAATTTTTCTCTGGTTTCTGAGTACTTTCACTAGCTGCGAGCTTTGGAACAGAAAATATTTTCCTTTTCTTTTTTTGCAAACCAGCAGAAAGGCATTTTTAATATATGGTTAGTTTTTTCAATTTTATATTAATATTTTGTTTCCTTTAAATTTCCTGTAGTAGAGAACAACTGAAACTACTTATGTCTGTGCATGGGCACAAGAAAACAGTCATATTATCTGTACTCTCCGAGATACTGACAGCAATGTTAGCAGCCTACTTGTGTTGACTGTATTTAGGAGTCTGTACTTCGATTTTTCCAGACTCCACTTCTAATGTTTTGCATTCTACCAGTAACATTACTGAGAGAAAATTTCTGTAGCATTTCAGAGCACTGACTACGAAGGGCTTTTGGTTGTCAAAATAGCAGGACTCTCAAGGCCAGAGTTCCATTTCAGATGTTGGTATAGGCTTATTTACTGTTTTGGTTCCCTCTCCTAAAGATAAGTGACAGAGCATCAAAACTTATCTTCAACTCCATCAGCGTCTTATGCAGCAAGAGAGTTGGAAAGCATTTAATGAACTTAATGAGTTGGCTAGTGGAGGGACGTGTGTGTGATAAGAAAGGAGATAGCTGTCCATTGATTTCTTTCAGTGAAAAGTGAAATAGGTACAGCCATAACTTTGTCCTGCTTTTAATATAGGTCCTTCCAAAGCTGATATTTGGCAAGCATTTGGTTAAACTTCTCTTTTGTTCATCCTCTTAAGAAATGTTTTCCAATTTCTTGGTCCATTTTTTGCTGTTGACAGTGACACTATCTCTCTTGATTTCATCACTTTTACAGACCTTACTCTGATCATCATCTTTTTGATCTCATTGGGCTGTATCTGATTACTGAAAACAAACAACTTCATGTATTTTAATTTATCCCTTGCAATCCCAGATCTATGTGCTTGATTGTTTTTCTCTTTGGTATCACCAGTCTCTTTAGTGTGTCCTGTTTGACCTCTGTCTTGCAGTTTTGATTTTTACTTGTCAGGGTAGAGCTGCACAGACGTACTGAGGCCAGCTTTGTGGGGACCTTTTTCCATATACTTCTTCAGTGTAAGGTCAGATCATATTATAATCTTAGCTAGTGGCTTTTACATTTTTTGGGTAATAGTACTAAGCTGAGAGTTCAGAGAACAGGTCATGTTCTTTTCAGGTATTGTTTGTTATGAGAGTTCATCTTATCAGTTCAACAATAAAGCATTTACAAATGAATACTCTCCCTTCCCCTTTAGGTCTTAAAAATAATTTTCATTGAATGCAAACTAATGAGTCTTTTGCTTCCTATTGCTGTAGACAGCCTGGAGGCTTCCAGTGCTCTTTGCAGTTTGGTGGCGTTCAAATCTGAACAGGGTCATATCAAAATTGTTAAGATGATGTAAGAGTGACTGTTGGAATGGTTTTATGGTTTGGAGTCTAGCATAAAACTAAACAATAAGCTCAAATACCTGCCTAGTCCCCGGTATTTGCATTTAAGTAGGCAACTTTCTGTAGTAGAGATGTGCCTACTGTGTATATGCGTGGTTTCTTTAATTTCAGGGCATTGAACCTGTTTGTTTTGAGATCCCTTTCCTGCTGCCCCTCACTTCCTTAGTAAGTGATAACAAGAAGAGATAAGCATCACTTTTTCTGACAGAAATTGTGATGTGATAACACTGTATTTATACCAGATTGGTTTTGCTTATTAAGCATCCAGTAGAAAGAGCTCAGGCAAGTGGATTCATTCCACTGTTTATCAGGACTAACATATGAAAGGGAGAAAAGAAATTCCGAGGGTATTCAGCGTTTCTGTTGTCTTGTGGGATTGACTGGGAAGTTTGTTGTTCCCAATTGTCAGTGGAATCCAAAGGGAAATGGCCCTCGAGCAGTCTTAATGAAAACCTTTTTTTCCATAAAATATGAATATTATACCTCTGACAGGTATGTGGAGGAAGTATTAGGAAAGAATTTAAAAAAGCAGCTAATGACTTTGGGTGACACTTTATTTTCAGCAAATCTCAGGTATATCTCTTTTGCAAATATGATCCCTCCTAAAATAGGAAAATCAAAATCACTGCTCACTTCTGAAGATCTTAATTAACCTGCAATATTGTAATGGTGCTGGGAAATTACGAGATTTACTTTTTTTCAACTGTCTCGTGCTTTATTTATAGGCTTATACCAACCTTTTTGATACCTATGATGTTGAACTTATAAAAAAGAACGGGCAAAGCCTGGGGATAACGATTGTTGGATATGCTGGCACATGCGATGTAGGTGAGTTCTACAGGATTTAGTAAAGTCTAGGACAGGGGCTTCTTAAATACCCTTTATTTACTATGGGGAAAGTGGATAGTGCTTGTTTAAAACCGTGTAATTTGAAAAATCTATGAAGTAGATATTTGGAGAACTTGCTGCAAAGTGAAATTCAGCCACAAAATTTTTTGAAGAGGTGTAATTAGCTTAAAAAAATAATTCCCACTTGACTGCTGAACTGTGAATTTTACACGCTTATGTTGTTACTGTGCAAGACATTAAACTGCAACAGACAGTTCCTCGTGTACAAACTCTAACACAGCTTCCTGTCCACACTGTTCCTCATTTTGCCCCTGCGGTATATAGCACAATTCAGATAGCGCATTTTAAGAATAATTTCAAAAACAGAGTATCAGATGTCCCCAGTTTGTATTAACTTTTGAATGGCATCTTCAGTGTGATTCTGCCCCTCTACTCTGCTCTTGTGAGACCCCACCTGGAATACTGTGTCCAGCTCTGGAGCCCCCAACAGCAGAAGGACATGGACCTGTTGGAGCAGGTCCAGAGGAGGGCCACGAAGATGATCAGAGGGCTGGAGCAGCTCTGCTGTGAAGACAGGCTGAGAGAGTTGGCGTTGTTCAGCCTGGAGAAGAGAAGGCTCTGAGGGAGACCCTGTAGCAGCTTTCCAGTATCTGAAGGGGGCCTACAGGAAGGCTGGAGAGGGACTTTTTACAAGGGCATTTAGTGATAGGATGAGGGGTAATGCCTTTAAACTGGAAGAGGGGAGATTTAGATTAGATATTAGGAAGAAATTGTTGACTATGAGGGTGGTGAGGCACTGGAACAGGTCGCCCAGGAAATTTGTGGCTGCCCCATCCCTGGAGGTGTTCAAGGCCAGGTTGGACGGGGCTTTCAGCACCCTGGTCTAGTGGGAGGTGTCCCTGCCCATGGCAGGGGAGTTGGAACTAGATGATCTTTAGGGTCCTTTCCAACCTAAACCATTCTGTGATTCTATGAAAATAGCTCAACGCACAAGTTTCGTTTGTTTAATGAATTGTAGGAGTTAGAGTGGAAATGATCAGTCAGATTAACTAGTCCATCTCTCTGCCAGGCAGGAGATGCAGAGAATCTTAGCTATGTGTGATGTGCGCACCACCTTCACAAGATGATGTACTCGTCGTTGGCAGATGGCTGCTTCAGTGTCTAAACTCAGGGAACAGATTAAAATACTTGTGCTAGGATATAGGGACATGGAATTAGGTTGGGTTTTTTTTTAAATCCTCTTTAAATTAGAGCTGTTATCTCTCAAATATTGGTTCCGCAAATTGTAGTATCTTTAAAATTGACTCAACTGAATACCTGGTTTTACACAAAGGGGTGGTGTTTTTTATCCTCTTCCCCTCCTCATGGGACTCAAGAAACTATTCTGGGAACGTGGTGCAGCTGGGGTTCCTAGGAGATCTTCTTGTGTTGCTGGCCAGGAATCCCAGGCCGGTGCAGTGAGCACTGAGAAGTGGGTTGGGGAGGAGCACGTCAGGCAATGGGAAAAGGTGGGTTTGAAGCATTGGTAGAGAGGTTTTGCTGAGCATGGACAAACCATGTTGGGCAGGTGTCTGAGGAAGGTTAGTGCTCAGAAAAGGATGGATGAAGTGTCAAGATTCACTAGAATTAAAGATCAGCGTCTCATATTTTGCAGGAGTTTATGGAAGGGAAGCGTCACTGTTTCAACTGACGACTGAGTTTTTTACTGGGCTTTTTGTTTTGATTTCCTTGTTCTAATTAGAAGTTAGAATTAATAATCAAACGCCAAACATGACAAAGGACAGTTTTTCTGATTTCCGTGTTTCTCTTTTTTTTTTAAGAAAAATCCTTTTTCATTAAGATTTAAGGTACTAAATTCTTTAGCTGTAAGATGATTGAAGTCCTGATCAAAGTACTTAAGCACATACTTTCATACTTTACTTTTAGCTTAGCTAGTCCTATTGAAATCAAATGCAGCATGGATTTAAGTGATTGTGGTTTAAAGCCTGGGTAAGCGCAAGGATCAATCTGTGGAGGAGGTGGCCTTTTGTGAGCCATTTTACGGAAAAAATTTTGAGGTCAGTGTACAGGCTGTTGTGTCAGTGCCGGTTTTTCCATTGGAGATCCTCAGTCTTTCTACATCAAACTGTGTGAGTGGTGACATGCAAATGGTGGTGGTTTACAGAGTCATAACTTTGTGGACAGAAGTGTGTGAAAAAGGCTGTAATTAAAAATCTTAGTAAGAAAAGAAACAAATTGGGTTGATGTAGTGACTTGTTTCTGTTCCTCCCCCTGCCAACAGAACCTTCAGGGATTTTCGTGAAAAATATAATACCTGGTAGTGCTGCTGACCACAATGGCCAAATTCACGTTCATGACAAAATTGTTGCTGTAAGTAAAATAGTCTGCTTATATATTGTTGTAGAACTAATACGTCGTTACACATCTCAGTGTTAGAAGAACAACGTAGTAAATACTTTCAAAATTAATTAAACCTTCTCTGCTTTGCAGAGGAAATAATTTGGTGGTTCGTATTTGTTTAGGTAGTTTTGTAACAGAAATGAGCTTTGGCTTGCTGTGGTTAAAATATTGTTTTATATTCAAAGACATAGTAAATAGTAGTTAACTATGAAAGAGGCAAGTATTTGGATTAAAATGTTTCAGAGTGGAGAATCTTGGCTTTTGGCCTGAAGTAAAGTTGAGCAGCATTAGCTTCTATTTGAATTGAATGGGATTTGAGGATGGCTAAGATTTTGCAAGATGTGGCACACTGTTTATGGTCCTTAATGACTGTGTAGCATAGTGTGGATCCAATCAAAATGTTAATAGTCACAATTTAAGTTTAAAAACCCAAGCTTTATGTGTAGAAAAATTAAAAACCGTTGAATAACAGTGAATTGAATAATAGCCAATTTTGCATTCACAGTACTAGCAGGAATGAATTACACAGTCTCTTTGTTTTAATAGATAATATTTATAGAGATATGATTTTAAATTACTTTTAAAATGTATGCCAGACCTTCCAAAGTCAGCTTCTCCTTTGCGAGATGGAAAATTAATACAACCTTGTGCTTGTATGTGCAGCTTTGCAGGAGAAGCCCCTATTGATGCGTAATCTAACAGTAAGCTGAAGAGGGTATTTTGGGTGTAAATTAAAACATCTGAATTAATGTAAGAATTGGGCTGTTCAGAGTAGATTATATGAACAGTTATATATATAGGCTTGTGGGGCATGTTAGAAATCCATGAGAAAAGTAGCAGGGATAATGAACGGAACAGAGTTCTAGGTTGACTACTACTCCTCAAGCTGGTTTTTGTAAGCCAAAAAATTGTAGGGGGAAATCCGAGCATACTTAGATTGGTAAATTCTGTTTTGTGGTTCCCCCATGAAGACAGAAGAAATTACTGTTGTGTTTCCTTTTAAAATGCATTTTGAAAATATTATCTAATTAGTGAAATGTAACTGATTTAATGAGATTGTTTTGCAAATACTACTGTCTTGGGTGAATAACCCTATAATTTCTGCACAAAATAATATGCATGTGCATGCAGCCTAAGAATGTAATGTGATTACTATTATATGATACAATTTTCTTGTTTTAGGTTGATGGAGTTAATATACAGGATTATACCAACCAAGAAGTGGTAGAGGCATTGCGCAACACAGGACAGACTGTACGCCTTACCTTACTCAGAAGGAAACCTTCTTCTACTGTTTCTTTGGAAAGAACTTCAGATAGAGGTAATTTTTTTTTTTCTTTTCTTTTTCATCAACTAATTTTGTTTTTCACTCAATTTACAGTTACCTAATTTAACGATTAGGACTAGATACCACACGATCTTAGATTTTGTAAGGGCACACTGTAGAAAATGAGGTAAGGAGGAATGGAAAGAAACAGAAATAAGGGATTCAGGAAAATTGAGTGCATAAGTCCCGTGTAGCCAAAAACAAAACAAAACAAAACGGTAGTTAATGAGGCAGTGTTACTACTTTGTATATTTTGCAGCAAATGATTTTTATTTATTTATTTATTTATTAATCTGTTTTCACAGTACAGCCAACTGTTCCAACCTTTGTGTCCCCTGGCACTGTAGGGACCGAAAGTAGTGTGGATACTAAGAATGAGGAAAACAAAGAACAGAGGGATAATCTTCAAAATGAAAAGAAGCAGAGTCTGCGTAAGACAGGTGGATAGGTTATCTTACAGTGTCTCTTCTGAGTCTTTGGAATTGTCTTTAATCTATTGTCAATACTGATGGGCTGTTGTGGTTTACTCCATCTTTAGCTTTTGCTAATGTTAATGTTTTGCTAATTTTGTAATGCTTTTTATTCAGGCCTCTCTGCAGTAAAGCTCTATCTGTTGGATCTATCAACTCTTCCACCCTACCCTATCCCCAAAATGTAGCACTGTCCACAGGTTTGCTGAAAGTGCGTTCTGTGTCATCATGGAGGTCACTGATGAAGATACTGGATAACATTAACCTCTGTAGCTATTGACCTTCTCTCATAACTGGCTGTCAAGCCCTTGGTTAATGCTGTCTTTGATCCCAGTGGTCCATCTGGTTTTCAGCCTATTTAGCAGTCATCAAACCCATGCTTCCTCAGTTTCCAAATGAGAATGCTGATGTAAATAGTGTCAAAAGCTTTGATAAAGTTGAGGTGTATTACACTCTTCATCCATGTAGCTATCTTAGCAGTCAGATTGGTCAGTTATTTGGCAAATCTATATTAACTGTTCCTGATTTGCCTTCTTACCATTTACGTCTTCGGAAGTGGATTCCAAGAGGAGGTATCTCATCATCTCTCCAGGGCCGAAGGTGAGACTGACTGGCCTATAATTCTCTGGATCTTCCTCCTTGCATAAAGCTTGCCCTTTTCCAGTCATTAGTGATCCACCTTTGATTGCCATGTTTTGTTTTGGGGTTGGTTTGGGTTGGTTTTTTTTTTTTTTTAGATTATAGACAGTGCAGGTGCAGCCCTTTAAGTACTCTGGAATGAATCTCGTAAGCTCACAGCTCACAGATGCCTCTTTCTAGCCCTTTCTAGCCCTAGTCCTACTCTGATGACCTGAGGTGTCCTGCCTGCAGTTGTCTCGTGACAGAAAGGATTTGTCTTCTGCTGCCAGGGCGCTGAACCAGATTGCTAGGTGAACAGCATCAGGAGGTGGAAATCTTGGGAATTCACATTTACTTCCTGATCTACTGTTATCTCAGTCATATCTATCTTCTTGCCCTTGCAGGTCTTAGGGTCCTGCATCTGCAGTCTTTTAAGAATACCCTGTTGGTTACCTGTACATCATCTCTAATGCCCATTTGTTGCGGTTTCTTCTTTTGGCACTGCAATAACTTCATCAGAACTCACCTTCCCAGCTGCTAGACTTGGCCTCCTACAACCTGTGACCTGAGCTGCAGCATCCTCCCTCAGGAGTTTTGACTGAGTAGGGCTTGCTGAAGGACCAGAGGTGGCTGCAGCAGCAGGGACAAGGGATCGTGTCTTATGACATGTCTCCATTTGTAGGTCATTTTCCACACAAATGAGACAGATGCCATTTCCATGAACAGCTGTCTCACCTGTGTGCCACCTGCCACGTGCGTCGCTCCTGTTTGCTTGTCCTGCTTGTAGTGCTCCTGGTCACTGACATTTCTTGAAGTGGCAGAGACGTAGGAAACCTAGCACAAGTTATGTCCACCTCCTGTGAGATTCCCCACTGGGCAATGAACCTCTCCTTGCTTCCTGCTGCTTCCCAGACCCAACTCATTTACCTTGTGGTACTAATACTGTTGCATGATGCTTCCTTCCATGCTACTGTTGGAAGCTACAGTTCAGTCTCTAGACATGCAATTTCTGGCTTGCTTGTCCTGACCTTACTAGCCAAACTGGAAATTGTTGGCTGCACACCTATGCAGGCAGATGAGAATCTCTGCTCTGGCAAAGGCATAATAGGCGTAAAGACCTGATAGCTGGAATTGGAAAATGGACAGGAGTTCAAATTAGGCATATGTTTTTAACAACAAAGGCAGTTGGACATAGGGGCAGATCACAAAAGCATGGATTGCTTTGGTTTTTAGCTGACTTCTGAATCAAGGTTGGAGGTCTTCCCAGAAGGCGTGCTTCAATTCCCTTCCAGATTTCTGAGCTCTTCTACAGGAACTTCTGGGTGAATTTCTACGGCTTGTGTTAAAGTCAGCATAAATTATCCTTATGCCTTGTTGTTTCTAAGATACGTAGATGTAATAGAGGATTCTAAATTATGGCTGTCAACCAATAACAATCTTGCTATGATTGTGGAAGATCTGTCAGTATCAAAAGACAACCTGAAAACGAGAGAAATGTTGCAGTTCCTGTATTCCATTCTGGTTTACGTTTTTGTCCAAGCCTTGTAACCAGACATCCTTTGTTGTGACTTTTGCATCTTCCCAGAAATAGGAAGCCAAAACAGAGGTGGCTGAGTAGCTGAGACGTGAGGTTATCAAAGCATTGTTTGAGCTGTGTGAATGGAACAGCATATATTGATTTGTAGTTACAATGGACGAATAACTTAAGGACTTAGCAGTAAGATATATTTAGGGGTAGAAGAGCCAGGAGGACACACACTCGCTATGACCAAGGCTAGAAAAGAGCAACACATGCTGTCCTGTGTCACTTACCCAGTCCTTTTTTTACTGTGGAATTTCCTATGCATAAAGTATTTTCTTTTTCTGCTGAAGCAAACAGTATCTCTGTAGTCAGATCCTGGCTGCTCGTGATTGGGTTATCTTGTGTCACAGGCTGCAGATGTTTGCCCTGATGTACAGAGAACTTTGAGGAATTTGTTACCTAATACCTAGTGCTGTGCAAATATGGTATATCAATGCTAGGTTCAATTTATGCTGGGAGCTAAAATTGCTTTTACCTGGCTTGAAGTTAACAAACTGTGTTAGGCTCAAGATGTGTTATCTAGATATGCCTTAGTGATCCCTGTTCTGCTGATAATCAGCTTGGATCAAACTGTATTTTTGAGCCCTTTTCACAGCAGACCCAGACTGCTTTGATGTGGATTCACTGCTTCTCCATAAATACTCCAAAGCCCTTAGTTTCAAAAGGAGTTTGTAACGAATTTGTATGCACATGAGTGGCTCCCCTTCAATTCTAGCGTTGTGCAAATCTCGTAATCCCCTTCCTTGGAGCTCTGCGGAGTATGGTGCAGATGCACCTGGGTCTGGCAAGGACTTCATTGCCTGGAATTTGTAGCTGCTGGTTGGACCCATGCTGATTCCCTGCAGGGGCAGCGTGGTATATCTGCACTGCATTCCCCAGTGCATCATGTAGCAAGTGTACTACAAGATTTTTCTATTCTCCTACATATCCAAGCTCCCCTTACGCTGGAGAATACAGGATAATGTGTTTGTATGCACAGTGTGTCTTGGGATACCAAAATTTAAACACTGAAGATACTGTTTGTTTGCAGTTGGATACTGCCCTTGGTACCATCTAGCAGTGCTGGTCCTCCTTGGGCCAGCAGGGTTAATGGAATGGGCATGGCTTTGAAACAGAGTAATGGATCAGGAGCATTTAATGCAATGGTAAGCAAGTATCATTGCTTGATTAAACTGGGGTTTTTTTCATAGTGGAAAGCCACTTTAAGTTACAAGGTTCTGCAAAAGCTTTATGCATCTATAAAAATGTGTGTGTGTATCTCTGTTAAAAAGCTGAAATACTTAGTTGCAAATTTTACTCATACTGAAATACGATGTATAAGATTTCACCTTGGAAGAGAATTTAATGGCCAGGTTTGAATTCCAAAGATAGGTGCTTATTTTGGACGTGGTGATGGGCACTTCATTATAATGGTGCTAAAGTAAATACTGCTAATTTAAGGCTCTGACTAAGCTCTGGAAATGCTTTTAGAAGTTTAATGTAAAAGGTATGTTTTATAAAATACATATTACTTCCCTTTAAGCACAGTTGTGTGAAATTCTTACTAAATTGTGTTTCCTGGAGAGGTATTAAATAGTAATTCTGGCCAGGCAAAACCATGCTTAAGCAGTTCTGTTACAAAGGCAACACGGTTTAGGATGCAATGTGCACAAGGCCTGAAACTTTCTGCTAGCAGACTAGAGGCAATTAACTTAACAGCTGCATCTGCAAGACTGCAGACTGGGCAGAACTGCTTTCTTTTGCCTTGCAGCAGTACTCAAAACCCAAAGATCTGATGATGCTAGTCAGGCGCTTAAAGACAGCTGGGGAAAAATATCCAACAGTAGGGCAGATAAAAGTAGTGCATTAATGAAGTGCACTAGAGCACAGTACGCATCCTTGTATAGTAAGTTTGTCAAACCAGGAGGAAATTGCAAGAAGAAAAGATCCCAGTGTTGAAGATGCTGGCAATTTTGACCAGGAAAGGTTATTTTTACAATACACTTGTGATTTACTTTTGATGCTTGCTAATTAGAAATTAAAAACTGTATGGAAGTACAGGCAGAAGGACAGACTAAATATGTTGAAAGTTGTTGCTAATGAAAGCTGTCCCTGGGAAGTGGGTATTTTTGCCCAGGGAAGCTGTGGCTGGCCCATCCCTGGTGGTGTTCAAGGCCAGGTTGGACGGGGCTTGGAGCAACCTGGTCTAGTAGGAGGTGTCCCTGCCCATGGCAGGGGGTTGGAACTAGATGGTCTTTAAGGTCCCTTCCAACCTAAACCATTCTGTGATTCTGTGATTTCTGAGGCCTTGCACATTATAGAAGATGTGGTGCGTATCTCAGGTCATGAGAAATCCGGCTGGATGAGAGACTAGAAAGAAACTTCCTATTAGCTGCCATGTGGAGAAAGCTGGTTGGGGGAAATAGGAGTGTTTTAAGTGAATTGAGTGGATTCCAATTGAATGCATTTAATCCAAATCCCTCCAGCCAACATTTCCACAGTTCTGAGGAAGTCACAGGCAAAGACTTTAAAGTGTGTTTGAAAGAAAGAAGGGGGGAAACTTCAAATGGAGACATGCATCAGCACCTGCTCTGAACAACTTGTAGATTTTAGTAATGTGTTTTGGAAGTGACAAAAAAATCTGTATTCAGCCAACTGAACACAGCTTACAGTTACTTAACTGAACTTCGAGCTTGACCCTAAGATTCATTATTCCTGGTGAACCTTAAAATCTATATTTGGCTGCACAGGGGATTGCAGGTGCTTAGGTCCTATGTGTTCATGCTGTAGCTTTGTAATAGCAGAAAAAGAGACTAAAGAATTTCTGTCCCTATGTATTTCTGCAAATAGAAGGAGCACAAAAATGTACTGTTGTTCTGTTTTTGCTACAGTTGGGAAGTAAGGATAGTGATGAGCCTGTGCTTGATAACAAGGCTCACGAAGACAACTTCTTAGAAACTTCAGTTAAATGTTAATGGAGGAAAAAACCCTTAACTCACAGCTGAGAATTTTGGGACAATTTGTCTTTGCCTTTTTTTTAAGGAGATAATTCATTTCAGAGAGAACTGTGGGCTGTATTTACAAACCCAAGGTTTTTTTTCTTGGAGGGGGTTCGTTTTGGTGACTGAAAATAGTTATCTGAATTGCCGGAATCCTTGAATATCTGTATCTCCTTAAGCCTATAGGTTAACGATACTCTGGATACTTCCAAGTGAAATCTCAGTTGTTAGGCTCCAAGGAGTTTGGTTTCTCAGTGCAAATCAGACAGAATTTGGCTATCTGGCGTGACAGAAAGTGAGTGGAAGAGATACAGTGATGGGTTATTTTGTTGTACAAGTTAACTTAAATCTTTGTTTTTAATGAGCAGCAAACTTCAAAGTTTTAAAATGATGTAGTGAGGATTGTATTGCAAAGCTCATGTTTTATCTTTGTAGTCTACAGAGGTGTTGAAAGCAGAGGCAGCTTGACATCCCATTTGTGTTGGCTTTTGCTAGTAGGTAGGCTCTGAGTTTCTCTTGGTGTCTTCAAAATTCCCCCCTTGAGGTATTTTACTCGCTACTTTGTGTGCAAAATGTACGGTTGTGATTTACATTCTAAATTTAAGTACGACGCATCAGCGATACTAAGTGGTCTGTGCCTTGTCTAGACATCTGACAAACTATTACAGTCGTTCAGGGGGAAAAGAAACAGTTTTCGGTAATTCAGACCCCAGTTGCTGCTGCTGTAGCTGCTAGATGGAATTTGCTTTAGAGCTTGATTCTTACCAGTTAAACATTGCTTCGGCTTGGAACTTTATATGTGTGCTGAGCTTCTGGATGAGGTCAAATGCAGGGCAGCCAGTCATTTTATGCTGTCTAGCTCTGTCAAATTGTCTTACATGAATGTAATACTGCCTTGGTTGCATAAGTAAGAAAGCTGAAAAGATATAAATGTCAAGATAGCCAAGTTCCCACGGAAGACTGGTTTAGAACTGGAGCTTATATTAAAGCTCATGTTACTTACTGGCCTAATTAAACTAGACAAGCCTTTATACCTGCCAAATGTATAAATAAAGTCTGTGACTGCGTTGTGCTGATGCAGCCCCTCGATAACAGCAATATCTTGTCAGGTGTTTTACTTCTTAAGGGGTTCATTTTGGTGGGAGATGATGCTTCCCTGGAGTGGCAAGCATTTTTATAGCGACAAAATATGAAGTAGCCTGAAATTTGTTTTGCAGCCTGAAAGAATGATTTATTTACAGTACTATATGATACAGAACTCGCATCTCATCAATGCAAGCATCACCTCTTCTGCTTCTCAATTGAATAAATCACACATTAGCAGTAGTTGACATTTTGCATTGTTTTCCTAAGAAAGACATTTTTGATTTGCACTGTTTGATAGACTTGGCTTAATGCACTTTCCTTTTTAGGATTATTCTCTCTAATCTTTTTATTTACACTGAATTTTTATTGACGTATTTAGAAGTAAACGTACTTCTGAATGTACAATATGCTTGTAAATTTAATATTCACTTTCATATGTAGGAAAAGTCCCACTACCTCCAGCACATGAGCTGAAATCCAAGTGGGAAAATCTGCTGGGACCTGAATATGAAGTTATGGTATGTTATCTTTCAATAAACTACATTCATGTATGTTATTTCTTTAAATTACAGATCTGTGAGCTTAGCATTACGGGCTGTTTATAGAACAGTTTAGTGTTTGGAGCAGATAGGTAATATCAAATTTTGATTTCCGTAACATCAAGGCTGAAATATATAAGTGTTATAATGAGCTGCTGAGGTGTTGTTTTTTTTCATTCTGTTTATATAGATACTATTGCTATACAGATACTAGATAGCAACAGTGATTTAAGAAAATCAACTGTCCTTTTAAATCTGCATGATAGCAGCCACTTAAAACACGTGGCATTTTTATGATTTCATTTATGATCTATTTGTTTTATTGTGCACTGGGAAAAAAAAGGCTCAGGATGGAGCTCCTGTGTTTCACAAAGAATCTTACAATTTTATTAGAAGAATGCAAGAATGATTTTCAAATGTGCTGGGAAAATAGGAAGTAATTCACGGTAGTGTAACTTTGTGGTGCCAGTATCTATTAGGTATTTCTTCACTTCATATTAAATAGTTGCCAAACAAAAGATTGTTTTGATGAATCTTCATAAGGAGTTAACTGAAATTGTAATTCACTACTGTTTTTCAGTGCTGTGTTAGCCAGTGAGTACAGATAAAAGACTTCAGCCAGTGTTCTTTCCAAAGACTTAAAAAATTCACACCGCCACCAAGAAAATGCCCTGTTTGTCTTTGCAATGCTTGTCCAGTTGATTTAGAGACACTTATTTTTACTACTTGGAGTAGCCATCGTTCCAGTCACTCACTGGAAGATTTAAAGTAGCTTTAAGAATTGCCTTGAGAAACTCGCTTCTCCTCTTTCCATTAGCACTCCTTTAAGATCTGAAGTTCGTGTAAGATTATGTACATGATGCAATAAATCTGTTTGGCTGCCCACTTCAGTTGCTTGGTATTCCCATCCTTACATTTCAAGAGTCCGATATTACTTCCCTTAGCACTATCACACCTCCCACAGAGGACGAAAACCTGCTTAGTTCGTGAAACCGTCCATTTCTAATTCTTCTTGAGCTGCCACCAGTAAAATGTCAGGAGTGAAAATGTTAATGATTGGTCCTTTTAAATCATAGAAGGAAAATGTTGTGGTGTCCTATTTTGAAAGTAATTTTTCAGTTCTTCCAGTTCTTGTCGTCTGTACCTACCTCTAGTCTTGCTTGGCTGCGTTCAATAACAACGTTTAGTTCGATTTCAGCCTGATAGTGCAGTCCCTGTTTCACGCTATCCTCACTCCTACACTCAGCCCCCAGAAAGTCACCCTGAAGGTGCCCACAGGTTTGAGTATTCTCTCAGAAGTATTTCGCTTCAGAGGAAATAGCTGCTTGAAGAGAGGGTTTGGTGTCACTCATGGCTTCTGTGTTGCTGATCCTTTGTGGTACCAGTGGAAGGAGCTGAGATCCTGCTGAAACAGAAAGAGACCTTCGAAGTCTATACAGGGGTGTATGACTGTCTGGTATTTGTTGCCAGGTACCTAAGCGTGAGCAGTCAAGCTGAGGAGTTATCAGTCATAGATTCATTTAGTTGCAACTGAATGGACATGAAATGGATTCTGTCTGTCGGGAAAAATACCCTAGGTATTGGAAAACAAGATGCTGGGAGCCCTATTTAAAATTAAGCCTAAAGAAAAAGCTGAGGCTTAGTATTGTTTCAGAGACAGAAATTTCCAATTTCCTGCAAGGCTGTATATTTTCCAAATCTAACAAGTGTAGCAATCCTCCCAGACATATTCAACTTTAGCCTCACAAACTCCAACCCTAGGCCATAGATCACCACAGATCTCATCTTATTACATTTAAGATTGGAGTAAATAACATTCTAAGGTTATAGATAAATGAATTAAGGAAGAACGTTACAACAAAACTGGTGGTGAACATAGTTATTTTATTAATATAAAAAAATGACGATATACTGAAGAGATTTCTTGTCACTGTTTTAAATAATCCACTTTGCATTCAAATTTGGTAATTAAACTTGTGTATTTCAAGCCATGTTAGAAACATGCTGCAGAAGATGGTGGTTTAGTCTAGATGTTAGATGGCTGTGCTATAGCCTGAAGTAATAACTTAAGCTATCGTACTTTTCAAATTCTGATTGGCAGGTCAGTTTGGGTATTTGTGTCAAACATAATGGCATTTTGTGCTTATACAGGATTACTGAACTTGACTAAAATTGGCACTCGGGCTTCAGGAATAGGATAATATTGGAATCTGCTAATAGTGCATAATCACCACATTCCTAGTTGTAAATGTTCTGTCTGAAAGAATTTTCTAATATTTGTTTAAAATTATTTTGCATCAGTGTGACTTTAAGTACAGTTTATTTTGCTCATCAGTTTTTTGCCAGAATTCATCATTCTGGTAAAGTCTTTATTGTCCTGCTATTGAAAAACGTTATGATGTACAACTTCTAGGTTGTGAATGTGGATATGCCCATTACAGATGATTCAGAGCTCCAGAAGTACTCAAAGGTATGACTTACATGATGGTTTCCTTCATGGTATATGTTGGCAGAGTAATCCCAGGAGGGCATGACACAACTCCAGATTTATGTGTTTCGGAAATTTAGTGGCTTTGTGACTCTATCTTACTATTACCAAAAAAGGCTACCAAAAAAGGCTGCCAATGTTCTGCTTATTTTCTGGACTACATTTTCGTAGCACAGGCAAATGAACGTTTTAACACACACACACAGCCCCCCGCCCAAATAAAATAAAATAAAATAAAAAAACCAAAAAAAACCCCTCAAACCATGCATATAAGCCTCAAATTTTGGGGTACTTAATTGCATTGAAATTCAGTTCTTGAAAGCCACTGCAGAGTGGCGCAGAGTTTGAAACTTTGCTGGACGATGTCATCGTCTTGCAGAGGAGTTTGCCATAGTGATCCTGGCTCGGGGAGAGGGAGGTCCATTTAATCAAAATGGTCAGAGCTGAAAGTAATTTCAGACTTTCAAGAGATTTTCAAGATGTGTATGTTAATATTGTGCAAAAGAGATTTGTGGAGGTGATGCATTTATATATTTGTGGGGATAGCTCAGTGAGGAAAGGCCATAAGCTCATGATCAGACGTGGGTGTGGGGGAATGTTGAGGATCAATGGATTGCTCCTTTTACTTGAGTATCTAGAATTAATTGGGACCCAGAAGGACAGTCAGTGTTTCAACTTAAGTAATAAAAAGCCAGAAAATGGCCAAACTGAAGGTGCAGATATTGCTAATCATCACTTCTCCCCAGGTTGCCATGATTTCTGCTGTCGTGTCTGGATAGCGTATCAGTTTTATGCTGATCTTCCAAGTATTAGTAGACATGAGACACTAATGGGTGGAGGCTCGCTAGAGAAAAATTCCAAATTAAGGAGGCCCACTGGGAAAAGGCTAACACAAAATCAGTGATTTCACCTTGCAGAAAAAACGATGCCAGTATTATTAGCTATTTGCAGAGGATGCTTCATGGATATTTTTCCTACCTCAAAGTAGTGTAGATCCTAAAGGAGTAAGACAGCTGATCTTGTGATGAGTTTTTGTGGTGATTATGGAATTTCTGTCAGTTTTGCTGAAAACTCACCTTTTGGGTAGGATAGACTTTAGATGGTACTTTTCTGTGCATTTTTTTCCAATATGGTAACCTTATTTAAGAATACAGTTCAAATTGCCTTTTCCCCCAAAGGGCAGATTGATTCTTTTTGTTTGTGCAAACAGTTTGTATAGAGAAATTATGGACACGTGCTGTAATGCAGATGATGTCAGTATGAAGACCTAATTGCCTTACTGTGTGCTTAGTTTAATTTGGTGAGCTACTGAATCCTAAATGTCTTTATATTGTGGTAGATAAGGAGATACACAATCCCAGCTGTACTTATCTTTTGGCAGCTATTACCCATCCACACTTTGAGATTAGGAGTTGAGCTTGACACGTTTGATGGACATCATTATATATCATCAATTGCTTCAGATGGTCCAGCTGCAACACTTGGTCTTCTGCAACTGGAGGATGAACTTCTGGAGGTAAAAAAAACCCCAAAACAAAAACCAAACAAACAAACCAAACCCCTCCCCCCCAAAAACAGAACTGATATTTCCTGTTTGCTTAGCCTTCTTAAAAATGCTTGTATTAAATTCTAGTTTGGCTGCTGTGTGTGCAATAGTAATATTCAAGAGTTGGTTATGGAAGCAGTTAGAGTAGTGCTTTGGAAGTCACATTTATTTTCTTCACTGTTTCATTCCTCCTTTAGGGACAAAATGTCAAATTCTTGTGACCTCTTATTGACTTCATGGGTTTTTTTTCTGAAACGTTTTAACATGAATATCAAGATTTATAAGGGCAGAGACAATATTTGTGTTGAATGTATTTGTATGTGTGGTCCTTTAGCTCAGTCTTTTGAGCAATTTGGCATTAGCTTTTGTGGTGGATAATCTTTCTTACTTTTTGTCACTCCTAAAAAATTTACAACAGTCTCAGGAATAGTGGTTCCTGTTACGCATTATAACTTGCTTGTTGAGTGTTGAAAGACATTTATGTGTATAAGCTAGTACATCAGTTTGTTTAAATATGTATAAAGAGGTATTGGGGAAGCTTTGAAGTTATCGGAATCAGCCCAGACTTATTTGCTCAGGAAAAATATTTATTTGATAGTATTAAAATAATACCTGTTGTGTGTGTGTATGTATGTAGATCTATCAGTTTCTCAGCCTGCAAGTGAAAAGACATTAATTTCCTATTGAATACCTGTTCTTTGTGGAATATTTTGAATTTGAACCTTTTTTAGTGGATGCAAAGAACATGTAATTGACATCAATGGGAACAGAATTAGGCCTTCTGAAAGACTAATTTGTTAGATGTACAGCTGTCTTGCTTTTACTTGTTGTTCACACTTTAACATCAAAAATTCATACTGATATCACTAAGACCTAAAACATTTTCTTCAGTTATTGCTTAATGGAGGAAATCTTGATTCCTAAAGGAAGGGATTAATGGAATGCTGGAAGTGTTGTTTAAATTCCTTGGCTGCTAAACAAAAAATTGTACATGAACAGCAATAATGCAGTGCTGTAGAGTAACTTAGGAAACTTTAATTGTATATATTTAACACTTCTACTTATTACTGTGTACTTACAATTAAGTTCACAGATATGTCCAGAGCTAGTGAGCATAAATTTTTTTCTACTCTGTAACTGGAAAAAAACCCCAACAAAATAAAAATGTGCTCCAGGGCTAAAGCTATATATGCCAGGTTTAGCCCAGAATATGTTTTTGCAGCCAAGTTATAAATCCCCTTAAGTAGGGGTTTGCAATGGAAAATGTGACAGCCCCATTCCCCAAACAAGCAGCTCTACCTGGGCCTGATACAGTTGGGATTAAAATGTGATCAGCAAGGAATTTTTTTTAATATATAGTGAGGTTGAATGTTGATTATTTTTAATGACGTGTTTGAATTATGATAGAAAGCATGGTATTTTATTCCATGCCCTGCCTGCCCCTCCCCAATTTTAGCTAATTTCATTGTGTTCTTTTTTAAGAATAAATTGCTTCCTTGTGTCCTTCTAGTTTTGTTTAAAAATTTCACTCGTTCCTATTTGATGGCACAGCTAACTAGAATGGTCTGGTGGATAAATGGGGTGTTGGGCACCTTGCGTGTTTAGAGGCTGATTTCTGGCAGCTGTAAAAGGAGAAATGGGAGTCCCCAAGTCTGCTTGGGAGCGTGTGGTAGCTCTTCTCCATCAATCACAGTACGCTGAGAAGTGCTGGTAACTTTCCACCACGCTGCCGCTCTCAATGCATTAAAAAATCCTTACGCGTAGATACTTCTGCTTAAATAATTAACTAATGGATTAGCCTGATAGCTCAGCAGTTGTTGTAATTCTTACAGAAAAAACCCATAGCAATTCGTTTTACCATGTTGGAGGCCAGTTATGCCACTCTGAATTTTTCTCCTTGGCTGGGTTATAATGTGAGAGGAACTCTGTGTTTGCCAGCAGCGTAAGCTATATTTACACTGTAAAAAGCACAAAGGAAGAAGTGGGGAAAAATAGAGGTGATCAGGAAGAAAATGTTGGCTAAAGTGACATTGCTGTATAGTCTTGCACAAGGTTGAGTCCCTCTAAAGAGCAAGGAGATCTGGGAAGTATATGGCAAGGCTCTGCCTCAAGTACACATGTACAGAGGTGTGTACGCGTATGTTGTATATTTACGTGCTATATTTTCTAGGATCAAATGTGGGTTCATCTACGTTAGCGTTGCAGTTTGGGTATGGAGTGAATTGTTGAGGAGAATCTTCAGTTATCCCTGCTTGCTGTGCTTTGGTTCAGGTTGTGGAGTGGACTTGGATGATTTGTACTTGATTCCTAAACCAGTGGTTGTGCTCCAGTGACTTTGGACATTTGGTCACGAGAGCAGACTTGACGTAGCCTGGAAGAAATCTTGGAAACACAAGAGGTGTTGGGATTGAGTCCATAGCACTAATCGGGTTAAATCCTGCTTTTTTGAGCTGCACTGCTCATCAGCGTAGATGATGTTCACAGCTATGACACCTACTGATGTTCTGCTTTCCTCATATTTAAGGATACCACTATGGTGCAAATAGATGTATCCTCATGATACTGCAGGTTATAAAATATGTAAAAGAGGATGAATCACTGTAGTTTTATTTTCCTGAGGAAGTACAACTACAGTGTCCCATTTTTAAAGCAGCATTATCTATCTATCTATCTATCTATCTATCTATCTATCTATCTTCTTCTTTTAAGTCTGTGGTTCAAAACATCCATTAACAATGGCCTTATGGTCTTTTGTTGTCATTTGGGGTCTAAAGCTTATGGGATGGTAAGCTTTGACCCTTGTCAGGGTTTTCTGATTAATTGCTTACTGTAATTGGTTTCTTTGTTACTACTTAAACATTCTTGGATGTTTTCTGTAGGATCTGTTTTAGTTTCAGCCATTTTGTTACGTTTTAAACAACTGACAAAGTTGTGCTAGTTCTGACTTCGAGGTTTTGATTAAAGGTCAAAATCTGTGTTTTCTTAAAATATTTTGGAAAAAAAAATTTTTATCTTTTTAAATTCAAACATGTGAGCCTAATGCTTAAAAAAAAAAATAAAAAAATCCCCAACAAAGAAAGAAGGGAGAATGAAATAACAATGCCATGAAGGATTTAGGCTAGGAAAAGCAGTGAGCAGAAAACAAGTTAGAGGAAGCTGAAGAGAGCAGAGGTGTGATGTAGCAGTCAGTAGTCACAAGGTCTTGCAGATGAAGTTTAATTCTTACAGTAATGCATGTATACTTCAGAAGCATACATTAATAAAACTATGCAAGCTTTGCTGAAATCCCTAGGTAAAATTAGAATTTCACAGTCAGCTGGGGAAAGACATGTATGCAAAAAAATTAATAAAAGAATCTGTTTGAGATCCTTTTAATTATATGAGTGTGAATGTGTGTTTCCCCTTCTGTGTAGGTAAATGGAGTTCAGCTATATGGAAAATCACGCCGTGAGGCTGTCACTTTTCTAAAAGAAGTGCCACCTCCATTTACATTGGTTTGCTGTCGGCGACTTTTTGATGATGGCAATGAGTCTCTTGTGGATGAACCCACCATGGGAGCTTCCCCTCCAGAGCAAAAGGTAGACTTCTCATGTCATTCAGTTGTGTAAAAGGACAAAAACTTTTTGAAAAAGTGCATCTATTTAGGCAAAAGTGATTTAGCTTTCTATAGACAGCGATTCTGTTTTCCTTTTGCGGCTTGATCCAGACCACTTTGCAGTCTTAAATAACATTTCCTAAAATATATAGTTATATGAGGCAGTTTTGTATTAAATTGTCATATAAAGCTGCCTTTGCCATTCACTTTGGGCTCGTAAGGGACAGCTGGTGTTTCAGTGAAAGATAGTTCATGTGTGCAACACTGGTACTTTTATTACAGTTTATACAGGTTGGTCATGAGAAACTTCATTGTACTATAAATACAAGGTAGGTAAATCACCTAGCTAGCATGCTGACTATGTACATCCCATTCATCATTCTTGCACTTCATAGGTGAGCGAGAGCTCTGAATTACACTAAATCACATCCTTGCCACCATTAGCTGATTACTTCCACGTTCTGAGTAGGTTTTTATAGAACTGGAAAAAAATGAAACTTAATGTTTCTTTCCATTGCAGAAGCTTTAAAGTCTCAAAGTAAAGCTTGACACCTGTAATGGTTGTTTCTATTTATAAAAAGTATTTACACCTTAACTTCTCATCTTTTCTGATATTTTCTAATCTAATTTCCTCTAAGGTGGAAGGTTAAACAGGAAATATGGATGTTTCATGGAAGAATAAGGTGTACAGTATTACGCCTTTCTGTAAAAGACCCTTTCTGTTGCAACAGAACTTGTTCCACTGTGATTTTTGGTGTTGCATTTTACTGAATGTTTTCCATGTGCAACCTGTCAGATGCACATCTTTGCCATAAGGTGATATTGAGTGAACAGAGGTTGCCTTCTCCTTAGAGCAATCTCACAATATTGCTGCTTTCTTTTGTCAAAAGTATCAAGAAAGAGTGCATGGGAGAAAAACTGGGTAACTATACCTCTTTCTTTTATACCTTAGCACAAAAATTGTGAAAGAAACTGCTTTTTCAAATTAGACACTATTTGTATAGTTACAATATAAGAATTTTTTGTTTGCGTATTTAATGCCCCAAGTATCAGATGTGCCTGATCGTCTGGTCTTTCTGTTAGCTGTCTGTGGTTAAATCTTTTACGCCAAGATATTTATTTTTCCTTTATGCATCTAATGGGACAGCTGAAGTTCATCGACATGTAACAGGTTAGTAATATTATAACAACTAATTTGACTAATGCATGGGTATTTGTATGCCAGGTTGGGCTCCGATGCTCAAAACATGTAGGCATAGTCCCAAGGGAGTATCCAAGGTAGCAAGCCAGAGAAAACTGGATGCATAATGTTCGATGGAGTTGTAATTCCATAAAAGGTCATATTTTAGGGCACGTATGAGCCATTAATAATCAAAATATTGAAGCAATAGTGTTTGTAAAGACCTGAAAGCATAGTATTTGAACTAGAACTCTTATTTTTCAGATGAAACCTGAGGAAGACATTAATTCTGAGGAGGAAGAAGGCGAATTAGCATTATGGTCTCCTGATGTGAAGGTTATTGAACTGGAGAAAGACAAAAATGGGTTAGGATTCAGCATCTTAGACTATCAGGTATACTTATCTGTATAACTAAATACTGAAAATCACTGTGATCTTTAGTCTTGTACAGTGCCTTAAAATGTTTTGTGATGTTGGCTACTGGGTAATCGACTTGGCACTTGGGCCTACAAACTGTGTAGGGAAAAGTAATTTATTTTGAGGCCAACTCTATATAGTAGAGCTTGCTCTAAACTGGTCTGATTATCGGATGTGATAAAGTGCAAAATCTTTAATCAAACTCACCTCATAACTCTGAGTTTAGTGGCTAAATGTTGGGGGGAGGTTGGTTTTTGTTTTATTTTGTTTTAATTTGGAATGACTTTTCAACTATGAGAGGGGCAAGCAAACTTTCTTAGGTATTGCAACATCATTTCCTGTGTACCAAATTATATTCTTAATTGTTAAACTCCTTAGAAATCAGCAGAAAGGTCTTTAATTGGGGGAAAATTCTACTAAAATTAATGAATCATTCTTTCAAAAATACTGACTTCAATTAAATTTATAGAAACTCTCAAAATCTGTAGTCAGAATGACTACAATGTTTCTAGTCAATGTGATAATTTTTAAACCTCTACCCATCATATTTATAAGGAAATAAAATAGCTGGATCACTCTTCATAATAATACACACATCACATCTGAATACTGCCTAAACATTGTAGTTCAATAAAATGTGTTCAACTGTTGTACATAAATGTCAAGTGATATAAATTTCACTTTTTGATACAATAAGGCATGAATTGGGAATGAGTTAGAATAAAAAATATTTGAAGTATTATGCAAAACCATTAATTCTATATTTTACCAGTGTGATTTAAGATTACTGAAAATAGATCCTGTTAGTCATTTTCGCTGACACATGTTGTGTTGCAGTGCCAGCTTTACTGTAGAGTTGCTAGGAGTCTTTACAGAGCAGTAATACACAGATTTGCTTTTAAGTTCTCATATAATCAGAATTAATGAAGGCTTTAATAACAGGCTTTTTATTTACTTATTCGCAGATGCAAATACATGAGCAATGTTGTGGTACTTTCAGCTAAATTTAAATACATTCTAATCAATTCTAAATGAGTGGTAAACCACTTAATCTCAGATCTTTATAATTTCAAGATATTTATGTATAAAGTATGCTCTTTTGTTTGGGATTTGCCTCTTAGATCTTTTACACTTTTCATCATCTGCAGATTAATTTTTATATAGCGATATCTGTGACTCTGTGTGTGTTTATGTAAATACATCCATCACATTCTTGAGTGCGGGGCAAAGAAAATAAATAATTGTCCATGCTAGATTGGAGGCGGGGAAAAGAAAGTATGTGGTTCCTGCGAGGCTGTTCAGAATTCTTAAAGCAGATTTGCCGAGAAGCACAAAATTACAGTGAAGTGTTTAATTGTGGCTTAAAGGACCTGGAGACCTAACTCTGGTCTCTACGTTTCTTTTTGCAATTTTACCCTTCTCTGAAAAATGGAAGTCGGAGGGGTTTTTTTGTTTTGCAAGAATAGATTCAAGCCTTATAATAGCAAATGACACTACTTGCACTATATATCCGCTGTTGATTTTGCTTGTTTTGAGTAATCATATGGAGTTTTTGTTTTGTTTTGTTTTTTCAAGGATAATGAGTATTCAAATGGCTTAGCTTCACGTATCTAAATGAGGTGCATCAGTGAGGGACCAACCTTTCTAGGCTGCCACTGGTGTCGATGGAGGCAGGGTGGGGAAGAAAATACTTTTTAAGGGGTGATTCTGAGCAGAAGGCCTGTTCGTGGTGCTCAGAATTGCACTTACGGGACTGACTCCATCCATTACAGACGTTTAAGGAAACCTCGGTGTTGTGTACCCCACTTGGATGACGTGACTGTATTCTGTGGTTTTAAGATCAAATTATTTCTGTAGCTTTTGGTTGAAATGGCACTATAGAAATATCAGTAGGACTTCAGAAAGATCAGTAGGAACAGTAAAATAACGTTACAGGAGAAACAACAGTGAGTCACTATTCTACCTTACTTCCCCCCCCCCGCCCCCATCAAGTTTTGATAACATCTTTAAAATGCTACTGCAGCACCAGTGTATACCAGTCCATTTCAGTTGCTTCTTGTGAAAGACTGGTGACTGTTATCTGCACTGTTTAAGAACCCCTGAAATCCTGCTCGTACAGACGTGTTCGTTTATGACAGTGAGCAATGCCAGATGCGCTACAGAAGTGGAAGAATGCTAAGCAATTAGAGACCAGGCTGCTTAACAGCGCTGAAGAAGTTTCTTCCTACTGCTTTCCATTCATGTTTGGTATTTGTTTTGGAGCAAGAGGCTTTTTACCTTTCCATCTTAATTTTGATTATAGAATTAGATGTGGCGCTGAATACTCTCGTGGTATATAATTTATGGTATTTGTCTCTTTGTTTTCTCAAAACTAACTACACACTTGGCGTAAAGGATATTGTGCCTCAGTTGTCTAAAATGCTGCACTTCCCAAGTCACGCTCTGAAAAACGGTATTAATAAAAACTCTTCATGAGGTACAATAGGAATCTGAGTACATAGAAAACTGAATGCTGAGATCAAGAAATTATTGCTCTGGTTTATTAATTTTTAATGGGCTGTCTTTCTAATAATGTTTCATCTATCAAATAAATGATAAGCATATCCCAAGTGACTTGCAGGATATTCCCAGAAATGTACAAGCATAATTCCAATGCCTATATATTTTAATGAACTAATTACAAATTAATTATAGCAATTATGCGTAATCAATAGTATTTCTACTTTGTCCTGTGTTTTCTTTTGTCTGTCTTTAGGGATTTAAATGCTTAAAACAGAGTTTTCTTTTTGTAATAAGGTCCTCTTGGAAGGACTGTACACATGCTCCTAAAACTTTGGGATACCATTAGAGCAATAGAGTAGACTTACGCTTTTTGATGTAACAGGACTGTATTTGTATAGGATACTGTGCAGCTTCACGTGATCACTATATATAAAAAAAATCTTTTTTCCCTTTGCTGAATGTCCTAATTTTTAATTATGTGGTAGGAAATCTAAAATCTTTGAGCCTGCTGCTTTGCTAGCAAGGTCAATACTTGGCGAGAGGGTAGGTGGATGGGGAGGCTGATCCTGTGTATTTTTGAAATCACTAGTTTCACTGGGTATTTTTTTTTCTCCCAGTGTGATGGCTTATTTAAATAAGAAACATTGAAAAGGTCTTAAAATGAAATCTTCTGTGTATTTTTGCTATTGTCACCACCGTGTTGGGATCTTGTCAAAGCTCTTAGGCTAGGCATTGCTTTTTCTTGATAATGCTTAGATGAAAAGCCTTCAGAAGGAGAGGCGGCAGCAGCCATGCTGGTAGGCTCTGCGCACGGCGTGCTTTCTTCAGCTGATAACGCATCGTGCTCAGCAGAGACCTGAGGAGCAACTGTTGTGTGGCTGGTGATTCTGTCTTGATCAGAGACCCTGCCCCTCTTTTGGCCATTAAAAAGGTGTGCTGTTCAGTCTTCTGGCCAACTTCTTCATGAAGTAATATACTCTACCTCCCTTAATTTCCTTGTAATTTCACTTGGAGAAATTGCTCTCTTTTTCACCTCTTAACTAACTTTTATGTAGTGTTGCTGGCACAGTTAGCGGCAAGTATGTTTTGATGGTGAATGAGGGACCCAGTACACTGTTTGTAGAGTGCTTTGGGATCATCTGTGATGCAAGAGGCTACAGTAAGTGTATTTATTGTTCTTTGTCAATAGACCTGAAAGTATCTAGCTTAGTAGTAACTTTGTCTAGCCTGAAGCTAAACCTCCTAGCCAGCAAGTCAAGAGCTAAGCCATTGTTACTGACACCAATCCTTTTTCTTAGAAAGAAATGAAAACAGAAGAGGGCATGGTATGCCATCAGGTTAAAATAGAGGAGAAATGCTGTATAAAAATGATGGTACTCCCAGGGGGTTAGAGCGAGAGGAAAGAAAAATCATGTAAGATGAAGATTTTGAGAGAGAGAGAAGAGATTGCAATAGTAAAAAAGGTACTTTGAGTGGCCCTGAAACAGCGTTTAGCAAAGACCTGGTGCATGCAGGCCAACGGATTCTGTCAGTAATGTTTTACAGAAATATTGGAAAAACCACAGGTAGCTGAATTGCAGATTTCTTGAGGCAGTATTGACCAGAAGGTAACTTGAATGGTCTGATGAGCTTTTATCAAATTAAACAAAAAGCTGAATGGACTTTATGTGATACCTTAATTTACTGTGCTTTGAAGTCAGAGTGTTTTAAAGCAGCTCTTTTAAAGTGCATGAAACTGGAGGGGGCGAGGGTTGGAATAGAGAAGGTTGACGTTTTACATAGCTCTTAGGAATGCCTGTGAGGTGCTGTTTCTCTCGGTGTGTGATGGAAGGGTAAGTCCCCAGTGCCTGGCTGCTTTTGCACCGTGCCTAGCTACCCTATGGACCTGTCGGGCGGCAGGAGCTTATGGGCTCACCTGCTTCAAGCAGGCTCTGCCAACATGGGTTGGCATCTGCCCATCCATGGAAGCAGTAACAGGCACATCAGCACTGTATGAGCTTCGTGTTAGCCAGACCTGGGACAGCATGAAGTGTGCCTGCCTTTGTCAGCCTGGGTCAGTGCTCAAGGGGTTCTTACCGTAGTGTAGCAATAGGGACTCCACACCTGCCTTATTCCTGGACTTATCTTCATTATCATTAGCAGATTTTTCTTACTGCTGAACTGAAGTCTTTTCTTGCTGCACATTCAGCAGGTTATGTTTTGTCCTTCTCCCAGGGAGCATGGGAAACAATTGTTTTCTTTTTTATAACAAAATCACAGCATAGTCATTCACGGCAGGAAGTGAAGCAATTTAAGTGTCTCCAAATATCTTTCCTCTTTTCTTTATGCCCCAAACAAACAGGCTCCAGATGTAGAGTTACAAAAAAGCAAACTGACTTCTTATTTGTAGAAGGTGGGATTCAACTAGATTACGGTTTTTTCTTTTTTGGACTGTGCAACAGTGAGATGTGGGCTGGAATGCTTTGACATGTTGCTGCCTAAACGTTTGCCCTCTTGTGATAATTTGAGCTTTGTCTGTCTTGTGATAAGTTTGTTATGAACAAAGAAGCATATTCACGTCCTTGTTAAGCACATTTTCACCTGATCATGTGATGGAAACCTGTGGCTTGCTGGCAAAAGCTGCACAGCTGTATTAAAAAGCAGTTTTACAATGGCTATCAGCTTGGTACTGGGAAAACTGATAAAGGCAGCTTTTCTCCCATCTCTACAACCCATCCATATTCATTAACATCAAAGTTCTGTAAGCCTCAGTACCAACTGTGTTGGTACTCATCTCACGGAGGATTTGCTTCTCTCCCCCTATGGGAAAGTTCTGCATCCTTTAAATCATATTAAGCTGCTTCATTTGTAAAATAATTCTTAATAGTGTGTCATGAATTGAATTCAATGTAGCTTTTTGAAAAATTCTCTTGGAGTTCAGCTTAAATACTATTTTTCAGGACTGAAGAGCTGGTGAATGCAATTGAGTGCATTCCTGGTAAAGTTTCTAGGGTGTTCGTGATTAGTGGTTTCCAAAACCTCAGTACTAAAAGCATTGGGAGATCAGAGACCACTTTAATAAGAAATCAAAGAGACCGTGTATCTCAGCATGAGATACAGACAGATACACAGGAATAGCTTGCTGAGGTAGAGAAGCTGGAGCACTTGGATGCAGGAAGTTGCGTTAGGGCTTGAGTATGCCCTGACGCTGGGCTTGGGCGGGGGGGTGTCATCAATCTGACTCTAAGTGAGAAGTTAGGATGGAATCTCATGTAGAGTGGAGTGGCATTTCCTAGGGGCGGCCCTCCTGTCTTTTGTGAGCTGCAACAGCTGGTGCTCTGGACAATACCTGAGTTTGCGGAGAAACTGGAGCATTACTGAGAACATCTGTTTTTCTTTGGTTTGTCGCATATCCTTGAAATAAATACTAAGCAGTATTATTATTAACCTTTAGAAATGTTTTCCCTATTCCCCCAAATTCTACCAATCTGGTTGTTCTTTTTCATTTCCTGCTAGGAAGAATAGCTTTTAATAAAAACAAAAAAACCCAAACCAAAGAAATTCATTATTATTCCACAGATGTCTTCTGCCTGCAAGAGAAGGCGAGAATTTAAAGGGACAAATCTGTAGCTAGATTTTCTGTTAAACACTTGGCCAATCTCAGCAAGGGTAAGATAATGTAGATGAGACTAGAGGAAACTGTGCAACTGGGTGCTGCTTATCTAAAAGCTGCATTAGTCTTTCAGTGAGCATGTGGAGACAGTGGAGCAATGGGCATGTAAAAGCTCAACCCAGACAGCTCCGAATCTGTTGTTCTGAACCGATGAGATTTGAGGTGCTGATGAATAAGCATGAAGAATTCTGAAAACTTGTGGAAGTTATGAGGTATTCTGTTTTCTTAAAACCTCACCCTTCTGGAAGATGCTGCTCCCCAAATCCAAATAGCAGTGTTGCACTCAGAGTGTTTCTGTCCTCACTGCCTTTTGCAGTAGCCTTAAAATTCTCAGCAAACCTTTTGCTTACTCTTCTGTCTTCCTCACCATCCATACTCTTGCAAGTCTTCTTTGGGCCAAGTCACTGTTTGCAGATCCTTGTTGCAAAAAATGGCCTGTCTTATCTCCCCACTCTTCTTTTGCAGCCTTTTCTGTAGCAGATCTTCGGTAATTCATGTGTTTGCTGTTTATGATGCAAGCTGTTTGTGCAGAGAGCTCCGGTTTGTTTGAAAACACATACTGCACTTCCACAGACTGTTAACAGTGTCAAGGTCAGCACACCTTGCTGGTTGGAAGTGCTTGCTGGGCTGTCTCGGTGGATTTTTAGTTCAGGGATTATTTGAATTCGAAAGTTGATCAAACCCAGAGTGTGCACTAAGACCAGTGACTGTAGGTTATGTAGGTGATACCATTTATAATTTTTCCCCTGGCTTGTCAGTATTATTTTCTTTATTCCCACCCATCTCTATCCCTTCTTTATCTCATCACACAGTGGCTTTCCTCCATTTCCTTATGAGTTCAGGGTTTTTTTTTCTTATCTCTGTGGCTTTTCCCTGTAGTCAGCATTTAGTGTGTTTTTTCTGGAGCTGGAAAGTCTGAAAGTATAAGATATTAAGAGAGTCTAATGAATGTAATCCCTGTGACTTTAGCTCTGTTGAGAGCAAATATGAAAGGTGGATGAAACCTTAGGTTGATTGAGAAGTTTGATAAATTAAAAGATAGTGACATGCACCTGAGTCCACTGCACAGTGACACTTTTCAAAACTACCATAGTCAGTGCCTATCTTTGATCTTTTTATTTGAGAATAGCAGTGGTGTGTAAGATCTTTTTCTTTTGATCATTCCCTGGAGGCACTTTCGCCCCAACTATCTGCTGCATATCCCTCTTCCGCAGCAGATGAACATTGACTGCGTAGTGCTTCCCAGCTCTGCCAGACCTACATGGGTTTGAGTAATTGCTGGCCACCGTGTTCATTCTTGCTGTAGAAGACTGATATGATTTCAGATCACAGATGATGAAAGCCTGGTGTGGGAAACCCATTGTGCCACCTACTCTGATTTTGCTGTTCTCTCTCCTCCTTTGGGTGTGGCTCTGTATGTTTTGTTTATGTTTTTTTCTTTCTCTGTGAATTCCTGTTTCTTTGCTGACATTTCCCACAACAGAAGTTTTGATTAATGCTGACTGCACACTAGAGCTTCTGAAATTCCTTGCTTTATTCCCTCACTGCAGATCAATAAATACTTCTGTTTTATTTCCAGTGCTTTACCTTACATCACAGAAAAGTTCAGCGTTCTTCCTTGAATACCACTCTGTATTTAAGTTTGTATTACTTCAGCACATCAGCCTGTAGTTTATTTCTTTGGTACGGCCAGAGGTTGTGCGCTGTGTAGTCTTCTTCCCAAGTAGCCCTGCTGACTGCAATCTAATACGAGCGGAAGAGGCAGAAACAAGTCTTAAATGCTTTGTATTTCAGTCTGATTCCCCATGCAGTGGATCTGACAAAAAACAGTTGAGCACTTTCTCAGGGATGTTTTTTCAGGCTTTAGACTACCTTTGGCAGTTGCTACGGCCAACTCCTGTAAATATGTTGGAGTGAGTGAACAGAAGGTTTGGACCTTGAGTCTCAATCCTAAATTGAGGCCACCTTAAGGAGGAAATTTGACCTCACTTACAGCTGGCTCTTCCTTTCTTCCCCTTCTGTTGGGAAGTACTTAGTGCCTTTGAAAAGTCAGCAGGTTGTTTATCATTCTTGATTCTTGCATCCCGTGTGCATTGTTGGTGTGTCTGTGGAGGGTGGCTCTGCAAAGGGACCGAGTGGCACTTCACAAAATGAGAGCACGGATGAGCATTTTGAGTAATTTCACAGTACTGAGCATACAGGTAAATTACTTCATGCGCAGTTCTGCCTTTGTTCTACGTAACAGTGAGAGGAACATAAAATGCATTTGGTCCTTTTCATTGTTGACGAGCGTGTGTTCCTTGTACAGTATGCTACAGTGTTGTGTTTAAGAGTCTTTCAGTCTGGTATCTTATTCACTTGCGAACTGAAGAGTTTTAAATATGGATATGTATGTTAGACCTGGAAGTGGTCCCATGCAAAATGTAATGAAGCTGGGTTGCTCTGACCTCTGAGCTCTAACATGTGTTTGTTTTGGCTCTCTCGCAAAAACCTGCAGTATACAAATTGGCACTTGTAAAATTGTTCAGATAAATCAAAATTGGTACAGGAAAAAAAGTTTCAAACTGTTTCTTTTGGGATCCTTTGCCATGCTATTTTTGATGTGTGTTTTCAGAGGAGTGTTTTTGTGGCAGCAGGCAGTTTGTTGCTTGAAGAAAGCTAAAATATTCTAGGAAGTCAGGCTAGCTGAATTTAGATCTTAAGTGATGCCAAAACTAATATAGCCTGTAACTAAGTGAGAGTGACTTTGCGCAGTAAATGTCAGTCACCCGCAGCTTTATCTTACATTTTCATATGAGCCTTTCAAAAAGGAAAACACAAACAAAACCCCAGAAAACGTGGTAGCTGCTTACATCCGATCGGGTTATAGCTACAGTCTGCTGCACAGGAGAGCCTGCTCCTCATCCTCTGCGCGGAGCGAGGGCTCTGCTGGGGCCGGGGCCGGACAGATGGGGACGGACTTGTCAGAGCATGAAACGCCTGCGGTAGTGCCGGAGCTGGGCTGGCCTGGAGTGCCCTCTCTTGGCTGCTGCAGAAACCTCACGTTGTGGTCAGGACGGAGGAAGAGTCAGTCGGTTGTTATCATTTTTAATTTTCCAGTGCGATGGACAAAGGTAAGTTGTATTGGTTACCTTTCCGGATTTGCTTCCTAAGGACCTCTGTAGCCAACTGAGTGTGAATCTTTGGTGCCCATGGCAATCTCGAATCCCTCACTTGAAGCCACAATAAAGTTACGCGCTCCAGGAGCATTGCACGTAGGACTCTGTTAACTTGCTGCTCCTGGGACTCTTAACGTTTTAGCAGAGCTCAGGTTTTTAAGAGACTTCATACTGCTCCGAATCCAGGGATCCCAGAGGCAGCAACTGCAGTGGCCCCTGCTTGACTCTTTGCACTGCTAAATGAATCCAGAACAAATGAGGCTCTGAAAATAAGAAGAAAAATTTGACACCTGGACTCCAGGAAACATTTGTGGATTTTGATGAGGAGCAGTAGGGGGGAAGGGAAAACCTATGGTTCAACATAGTTAAATATATGGTGTGCTAAGTATGAATAAATTGTGACTATTTTAAACAAGTTCGTATACTCTATGGCTGGCTTGAGCACAAAGGAAAAGACAACAGCTACAACATACTAGTTCCTCAAAGGGTTAGCTGGAGGCCAACATCACGGGCTGCTGCTGGTGCATGGCAGTGGTCAACTTTCATCATTTATACAAATGGCAAACTTTTTTACATGTAATTCTTCTTTTGAAAAAGAATTTGTGTCAGTGCTTGTGAGTTAATGGGTTTTGTCTCCTGATAGCCTTACTTTGCAGTCCGATTCCTTTCCTCGTTGTTCATAAATGATTCATTTGTGTAAAGGAATCCTTCTGTAAACTGAAGTTAAAAGTTCCTCTTTAAATGTACCAAGCCCAGTTCATGCCCATTTTAAGGTGACCAAATTGCACGGATCTCTCCTGTGCGCACTCCCTCTGCTGTAATGCTGTAATAATTTCTTGAACTATTGAAGTTGAGTCACTTCTGCATTCCAGCTGAGTACCATTACAGCAACATCTTAGCGCTAGGTTTGGGGAGGCAGTTTCTTTCCAGCCTGTAAACTCCATCCAAGTAAATGAACCTTTCACTTTAAAGCAGAGACTGAAATCTGGTCCTGACTGCTAGTGACTAAAAGTTCACTATTACCTGGCTTAAAGTGAGCCAAGTACAATGAATCAGAAGTCTCAGGACAGGTGTGCAGTAGCAGTTGGTGCTGTTTAGTAACCTCAGATGGCTCTAGCTGGTCTGTTAACATGGACATGGCCCTGAAGTCCATCGGGGCACTGTGGGAGTGAAGTTGCCTTTTGTAGTTAGTATAGAAGGTAAGAATCTGTTTTTCAGCCTGCTGCTAGCACTGCTTTCTTTCAAAAACAAGGCAACAACCCACGCAGTCCAGTTGCACTCGCCGTTTACAAGATGTGAATGTGAATTCAGTGTTTGCTGTCTTGTTTTAGCAGCTCTTGTTCTTTAGGATGCATTTGGGTTTGAGTGTAAATCATAAGGCAAGGTTTCAAAAAAAGTCCCTTTTCTTTTGATAAGAAAAGCACGGGGCAATCCACAGTTACAATCACCCTCGTGTTAAATTATAGAGACTTATGGATTAATGATTACACCTTGAAATAATTCAGTAGGTCTGTGTCTTCACGTGCGGCTTTTGTTGCATTCCTCATGGCAATTGCATTGCGATTCACAGTCACTGGTAACAAACACGCAGGGTTTTACAGCACTGCTCGTGTTACTGGCTTAGCCCCGTCACTGTAGTTTTTATTGCTCTTCTCTTCCTGTACAATAGCTCCCTCTGCTTGAAAACAGCAGTGTAATTATAACCCCCGTTTTGTATTTGCCTAATCAACACGTTTTAATACGGGCCCCTTTTTTAAGAAGATTTCTGCTGCTGCTCTTCATGAAGCGATTCCAAGACACGGTTATGCTCGTGCATGTTGCAAAGCAGCTAAGATAACCATGCTGTTCTCGAAACTTTACTGCACAGGAACAGCGTATGTTTGCAGGAACTCTATCTACATTTTTAGCCTGAGGATTAAAACTGGTTGGAATTGCCTTTTCAGCTAAATTATCCCGTACCAAATCATGATGACTTATTGAAGCCAAAATGATTTTATTTCAGTGAAAACTTAAATTGAAACAGGACTCTTTCTCATCAGAAATATGGCTCGGATGGCCTTTTGGGGCCGGCTTGGTTTGTGGGGCCGGTTAAGCTGGCAGCATAGAAGCAGCTAATGGTGAGATTCCCATGTCCTACTTAAGTGGTTCTGATCTGGAACCCAAAAAAGAGCAACTTTGGATCAGACAGAGCAGGGATTTGAACCTGGTTCTCCCACAATCTCAGCCAGTGCCATAATTACTGGGCCAGTCATTCACTCGCAAATTTTTGTCAGCTTATCTGTACCAGTAAGGATGAGTGCTGCTTTTGTTTTGTTCCTTTTTTATCAATATAGCTAAGCCAGCAAAAATCGTATTATAAAAGTTGTTGTGTCAGCAAAGGTGTAGTTTTGCTGAGAGAGCGTTCACCCATTTAGGGAACCAGTATAAACCTTGCTTGCCATGGCAAGATGAGCCCATGATAGGAAAACTTGCTGGTTTAGTTCTATTAGCAAAGCCTTCCTAATGTGAACAGTGCCTTCCTTGCTGGAAAATGGCTGTCTCGACACGATCCAGGTTTTGCAAACAAGTCCAAAAGGTTATTTTTATTTTGCATTGGAGCAGACCCAAAAATTAAAAAAACATCTCAAAAGTCTGTGTCAAACGGCGTGTTTGTTCAGTGGTCAGCTGTCATCAGGACGGTGAGGCACATGGTTTTGTCGGCAAGGGCAGGCAAAGCTGACTCTCTACACAAAGGGCAGCAGTAAACTTTACATTTTCAAAATTCAGCACTCTTAAAGCAAAACCTCTTTTTTTTCCACTTCTTGGAATGCTTTGGATTCTTCTTCTGGACTTGCTGCATTTGGGGTTGTTTTGTTTCTAAAAATTTCCAAGGTGTCTGCGGAACACGGATAGCTTGCTCTTCGAAACAAATGAAATCCTTTCCCCTCGGCATCGTGCGAGGCAGGTCTGAGCATAAACAGTGGGACAGCCCAAGCGTGTTGGCAGGGGTTCAGCAGCCAGAACACCATTGCGCAGCAGAGGGAGGTTGCTGGGCTTGATTATCAAGACACGATACTCACAAGGAAGCCTCTTCTGTACAATGCGGATACCCAGTGTTTGGGAAGATTATAAAATGGCAGGATTAAGCAGCAGAACAGGAGAGAATTATTAGTAATATGTGTTTACTTGAATTCAGCTTCAGCATGGCTCTTCCTGCTGAACTCTGATTTCAGTTCTCTAATTTCAGCCATTTACAGATATTACAGTCATTGCCTCATATGTTTGCACATACCTTAAAAATACATGTTCCCTTGGAAAGCAATGTATAGTTATATAAAAATAAAGAGGTTAAAAAGCATTCCTGTTTTCAAATTAACGCTGAGGTGCTGAATTCGTGGTGGTCTTTGTGATTTGAATTTTGCCCTTTTTTATCCCTCCCATGCCCTGAATAAGATGCAGGTCCTGAGGGAAAAATAGTACATGATTATGCATTTGAAGACCAGTGCATACAAGGAGCATTCTGAACTTTATAAACCCTTAGCAAGGGGGAGAAAGGCTAATTCTAATCTTAAAAAAAAAAAAAAAAAAAAAAAAAAAGAAAAGATGAGCAGAAGGATGAATACAAGTTCCTAACTTTGAGATCTTTTTGATTCTGCCTGTAGATCATGTTGCTGACTATGTTACAAAAAACTGGTAATTCTTTGGATCTCCCTATTTCTTTCAACTTTAGGCCACTACAATCCGCCTTCTGCTTTTTTAATACAGGAATCTGAGTCTGCCAGTTCACTACCCTTTCTGAGAAAATCCATCAGAAGGAAGGAAAGCAAGCAAGCTATCATCCTATCCCACTGATGTCCAGGAAATGCCAGCCTAGCAGCTGTCACAACAAAGGAACTTCAAAGTCACCACAAAAAACTAACAATTGCCCTTACTAACACTGTATCATTAATGAAAAAACTTTGAGAACCAGAATTTACTTAAGAAGGAGAAGGAAGAAGTAAAAAAAAAAAAAAAAAAAAAAAAAAAAAAAAAAGAAACAAACAAAAAAAACCTCATAAATTTATTTTGTGTATCTTTCTGCCACTGTGTAATAACTTATGATCAGTTCATTGGATCGAGGATGAATTTTTAAATGGCTTGAATGAATGCATGATAGAAATGGTACATGACACAACACAAAGGCTAATACTGGAATAAAAAATGAAGTGAAGTGAATATCTTTGCATCAGTTTACAGCCTCTCCAATGTGTAGAGTATTTTCTGCTTCACATTCCTCTGTATGCACCACTACAGTGTTCCTTGTCTTCAGTAGTAATCTTAGTTTCTCGTTTGTTGCTGTTCCCTGTATTCTCTGTTAAGGAAGCTTCATGGGTGGAGAACATGTCTTTTGTAAGTTGTCGTGCAGATTTGACAAAGCAGGAACGCTGCAGTAATATAGCAAATGTATACTGCTATTTCTTGAATGTTTTGGGTTTGATTGTTAATTTAATAATATTTTTAATTACATTTCTAATCTTGCAATGATTTCTTTTAACATCAGTTTTGCTGCTATGAGGCTCTTGAATGGCGTGCAGAATGGTGATTTTATGTAACATTAGCACGTAACAGGCTGGATGGAGGCTTGTGGAAGAGTGCCAGTGTTGTTTTTCTATTTGCGGGTTGGCCTGGCCATTTCGGTGTATTGAAGAAGAGGGCAGGCAGGGTATCAGTCAGCTTTCAGATCTTAAAATTTCTTAATGGATTAGGCAAGTGACAGAATATCTTCCTACCGCAAGCCTTTCTTTTTGTAAACTGTAAGCCTTGGCAGTATTAGTAGACAGTCCTTTTGAAGGTCTCAGCAAGCTGCAGTTCTGTAGCATTGGATGATGAATGTGCTTAAGTGGTCTTTACATACTCAAAATAAACATCATCTTTCTAGGGGCTTTGACTTTTTTTTTTTTAATTTCTTTTTTTCAGGATCCCTTGGATCCAACAAGAACAGCCATTGTGATCAGCTCTTTGGTGCCGGGTGGAGTAGCCGAACGTGGGGGCGAGCTTTTACCGGGTGACCGCTTGGTGTTTGTAAATGAGAAATATTTGGACAGTGCCACTTTAGCAGAGGCAGTGGAGGTGTTGAAATCTGTGCCCCCAGGTACAGTTTCTCTTGGAATCTGCAAGCCTTTGGTGGTAAGAACCGATTTTAACTTTTTTCTGTTTGATTCTGTGACATGTGTAGACTGGGTTGCTGTATTTGGGGCGGGGCGGGGGGGGCGGTGAAATTCAGGGTAGAATTTTGTATGGGTGTGGAAAGCAACTAAGTAGCTATGCATACACTTCAACACCTCCAGAAATTCTGGGTAGCTGGCAAATGGACAGCTCAATGTCCAAAAGGTCCGACTGGAAAACCAGCATTCTCGAGTTCCCCCTGAAAGAACATCCACATGGAATCAGAAGACATATCTGGGCAAACCTATGTGCACTGGCCCTATGCATAGGTGTAACATGGTTCAAGCAATTCAGCAAATCAGTTAAATATGTGCTGAAGTCCATTTCACTCGAAGACACTGCTAACTGCTTCCTTGAGCTCCACTGACATCAAAGAAACTTAATCTGAAGTCAAGGCTGTAAACTCAAGCAGAATTTCCTTTTTCTAGAATCAGGGCTTTGGAACAGACAGTAGTTTACTTGAGAACACTGCAGTATTGTTCATCAAGAGCACCCAGGCAAAATTAATTAAAGCAAAGCACCATCTAATAGAAAGTGCTTGTAATTCACACTGGTAGAGGAGTGGTGAAATAGGAATGTAGGAAGGCTCTTGAATATATTCATTCCTTTTCTGAAAAGTGATATTTCATTCTTCATATCCCTTTATTTGTCTTTCTTTCCTACACATCTCTATTTCTTACTTTATCTGTACTGATATCTTAGAAGAATAAAAGCTGTTGTCTTTGTCTCCGCCATTTATGACTTTCCTTTTTTATAAATCTGTAACTTTTTTCCATCTCTTTTCTAATGGCTGGTTCTCCCTCTCTCTTTCAGTTTATTGAAAAATGTGGGATTTTTTTTGTTTGTTTTCCTGACTCGTCATTTTGATTGCCTTTCGTAGGGAGAAAGCAAAGAGGAGGCGGCCATGCACAGTGTGGATTCCAGCAACATTAAAAACAGCCCTGGATCTCCAGAACCAATAGATAATATTAATTTCTCAATAATACTTGAAGCACCACAGGTATTTGGTTACTTTTTTGGTTCAGCTTAAGTTTATATATACAGGAAATTATGTTTTAAAGTAAAAAAAATAGTATGTCTTTCAGGTAGGACTTAAGTATCGGATAGACTTGAGGCTGGATTCTCTCTGAAAAAGACTAAGGGCTAACTGTATGCTAATTGTATTGTAAACAGTAAGCATATGCATAGCACTTACCAATGCAATTCCCAGACTGCCTTATCAAATTTACTATGTCATTAAAATACCTTGGGTTACCTTGGATATGAAATAGGAATGCTACGTTATTAATAGTCATAAGCAGTTGGTTCAGCTTTGTGAAGAAAGTAAGGTATGGAAACAGAACAGTTTGTATTATACTGAAGCAAAGCAAAAAAGTATATAGTGTATAAGACAAGCTTGAAATCTGTTCTTCATAGACTTCCTATGTGGTCTTGAGTGATTTCTTTACAATCTTCCTCAATTCTCTTCTTTCTTATTTTCTGAGAAATAATTCTGTTTATTGTGGGGAGGATAAGGCACTAAAGGTAGTGAGAAACTCGGATACCAGGGTAATAGGCAATAATATTGCAATACTGACCTGTGTAGAGTGAGAGACACATGGATATTTTTGAATTTTCATCTGTTCTCAAGCATTTTGCAAAGTTTTTATTAATTCACATTGGTAAATGCATTCTTTTTAGACTGGAAAAGAGAATACATAAAGGATCATCTGGAACTGCAACACAGTAATAAAAATAAATTCTAGGTTTTCTTGTTGCTAAATATATCTACCTGTCTCTGAATACAAACATATCTTTAACGGTGAAAGGGTATGTTAGAACCACCAACAGGAGGAATATTATGGGGTAGATGTAGGTAAACTATGTAGAAATTAGCTTGGACGTGATACTTACTGATTTTCATGATGTAAAATGGAGTTTGTTTTCCAGGTGCATAGGAAGGGTTCCTGGCAGAGCAATTAGTCCTCTGCCAGCTCAGATTGTTTCTCTGCTTCCTAAATAAAACTAATGTTATTAAGTATTTTATCTTAAAGTCCTGCTGAACATAGAAACTGGAATGATCAGTTTGTACAAAATATGTGCAGAGGTATCTGCTTGCATTTCGTTTTACCTTATATACGACAGCAGTGATAGTAGCTTAGAGCAGTAGTATAAAATTTCCATCCATTTATTATCTTACCTGCTCATATAAGAGCCAAGAGTGGTGTGTCGTGATGGCTTCCACTCTTATGCACTAGCATAGTGCTGACAAAGCTGACTTAAAAAAAAAAAAAAAGGAACTTGAAGATTTTATATGCTACAACAGTAGACTTTACTGTCATGTTTGCAGTATTCCCTATTCCATTGGTAGCGTCTGCTACTGCAGTGCAGCAGTCTGTGATTATACATACCTAAGTGCTGTATCAGGAGATGGTAATACAAATTGCTGTGTGGTTCTGAGCTAGGTCAACTGTTTTATACAGCGGTGAAGTTGGTGCCTCTTACAGCAGTGTTTGGAGAATGATGCTGCAGAAGTGAAATGAAATGAAATGAAGTAAAGATGAAGAGAATTAGAATCTCTTCAGACTGGGTATTTTTTGAGCTTGAGGTACACAGGTCAAATAGATTAAAGGAATATTTAATGCTTATGAAAAATGTGCTAATTTCTGGATTGCTAATGTTCTGCTTTCGTGCCAGCTAGTAGTATTGCATTGTTTCCTTATGCTCTTGCCTGTCTCTTGTTTTCTCTCCTGCCTCTCACTCGAACTGTGCAAACATTTTGGCAGCCTCTGGGGTTTTGTCTTCTGCATTTGTACAAACCTAACAAAACAGGATTCTGACGCTAAAGGTCAGCAATAGTGAAGTACCTTGGGGAGTCTGGGAAGGGGCAGGAAGCGGAAAGAAAAACATTTTGATTGAGGACCCCTGAATCTGTAGATTGGTTTCAGTGTTTGGGGTTTCAGTGCCTTGAAGATTGGATTTGGGCATACATACTTGGTGGCCTGAAGAAAAGAGAGTCAAAGCTTTCTGTGTGTGGCAAGCTTTCTGGTAGCGGTGCAAGGTGTAAAATTTTAGAGACGCCTGTGCAGACTCAGTCCCTGAACACCCCATTCAGTGTAGGAGAAGCATGGAGCATTGGAAACTGGGGAGGCACACGAGAAATCCCAGAGAAAGAACTGCTGAGTGAGATCTTTCTGAGTGGGTTTTAATAACTTTTCTTTTGCTTTTGTTGTTTGTTGGTTTGGTTTGTTGCTCTGTGGTTTGAATTCAGGAGAAAGTTGAGCCTCCTCTTTAAAACAGTAAGTGGGTTTTTGGGGTTTGTTTTCGTGGGGTTTTTTTGTTTGTTTGGGTTTTGTTGGCTTTTTTTTTTAAGGATGTGGGTCATCCTTTTCCCCTCTCCCCCAGGTTAAAATATTGTATGGGATACCCAAGGGAGGGACAAGTGAGCGTGGCTTTTGTTTTGTTTTTATTGCTCATACTGTTTCATAAGCAAACTCATGCTGTTTTTTATTTAGCAGATGGTATTGTATGAATGTACATGCATTCATAAAGCGATAGCAGATAAGTTTGGTCAGAGATACTTTAGCTGGATTTATATATACGTTTCCCTGGTTTTTGTAATTTAATAATTCTTATTCCCTAACTTCAGTCCAGATTGGTTATTCTGAATGGCTGCAGCAATATCTAAGCTGTGCAACTTGAATTTCTTTGTATTTAAAAAAAATAAATGCCATGTCTACTTTTAGTCTTAAAATCATAAGTCAGAGAGTGTATTTTCTTTTAGAAAATGCAAAAGGTAGAAGATGTTCCCTTTAAAAATCAGGATGTACTTTTAATATGGGCCTAACTTAAAACGTAGTTTTAAAAGAGTTAGCAAGAAACATAATGTAAAATCTATATTCCTGTAATGTTTTATGCAGGGTTTCCGAGATGAAACACCTTTTAAAGAAGACCTTGTTGATGAACCAAGTTTGGACTTGGGAAGGTCATTTCAGCTTTCTCAAAATGACAGTGAGTATGCGGAGTCCTGGGAGATGCATGAATTTCTGAAACCCAGAACAGAAGAAATGGATGAAGAACGGGAAATGCTGGTGGATGATGAGTACGAAGGAGATTCAGACTTCCTGAAATATAATGCATCATGTGGACAGAAGGCAACTTTAGAGAGGAATCTTGATACAGAACGATGGGCAAAGCAACTTGAGACTACTGAAATACAAGACTTAAGATCCAGTGTTAACTCAAGTCCAAAGCAGCCCCTGGAATATCCGTTCCATAATGATCAAATGGTAAGGAATGCTTTGTTGGCGTCAGTGCTGTACCCTGACCATGGGACCCGTACCTCAAGGCAAATTCCAGATGTAAACTCTGTAAGGAGTCTTTCTAGTGTTTTAATTACTAGATGAGATCTGGGTGCCTCTAACAGACACCAGTCTATCCTTTTGTACGTTTTGGAAGGTTCTTTTGGTTACTTAGTGTCTGTATATTTAACTGCTCGAATGAGATACGTGCCGTGGTTGGTGTATTTACAGGCATCCTGTACTTGCATCTTCTTTCCCATCTCTGACTTGTGGGCTCCGTTCTTTTTTGCAAGCTGTACTAATAGGTACATGTTAGTAACAGCAGAATGTTACTTCATGGTTTTAATAGTCTAGGGGCTTCAGCAGCAATGTCAGTGAGAGGAGCTCCCTCTTTATTTTCAATCCAAATCAGTTCCTTGAGCCAGACAGATGATAGTGCAGTTGAGCGAGAAATGATATGGCGGAAGCAATTGTAACAAGCATACCCGGTGGATGAAGGAGTAGAAGGAGACAGAGCTTCAGCTGAATTGCAAAACTCTTATTTATACGTCCTCCTCAAGTATTCTGAGAATTATTTTTTTTCTGAGTCCTTGTTCATTCACTTGCCAAACAAAAAAGTTATAATATCAGCCTTCCATCCACCAGCTTCCGAGAAGTATGCTTTTATATGAAAAAACTGAAGTGGAAAAGAATTTAATATCACAATCGCAGAGAATTTCAGGTTTTGTTTGGCTTGTCCCCTTATGCACCATGTACATAAACAGGCTAAAATGCAGCTTCTAGTGACAGTTTTACACCAGAGTGTACAATATTAAATTTATACATTTGCTACTTAAAAACAACAAAGGAGCAAGAGTAAAGAACTTCTTGTCTGGATTACAGGCAAGTAGAAAGATACAGTTGCTTTATATTGCAATTGCACGTAACATCTTTCATGCCTCTTCTTAATATAGGGCATAAATCAGCAGTTAGTGTTTCATAGTTTTCTGAATAAATATGAATGTAGTTGAGAAAATGTGAATGTTTGCGGTAAAAATCAATGTTCATGTCAAATACCCCTGTATAGCTTGATACCATTGCTTTCTAGCTTTAATTACTTTTTTTTTCTCCTTTGTGAAGTGTGAAGAAAATGCTAGTATAAGTTCACTATTTTCTGGAACCGCAGCACACAGTGGCTACCAAAAAGACATATTTGATACTGATACTCCCCAGTCAGGAGCAAAAAACAGGACGGAATTAGGTTTGTAAGAAGTTTTTTCTTTATGTTATAATTTCATATTTACAAACTTAAATTTTATACCAAAACATGTATTCTTTCGAATGAATGTTCAAATGAAAACTTCTGCATTCTCAAGACAAGTCTGGCTTTAAGTAGGTGTCAGCTTCATGATCTTGCTTCCTCCTCCAAATCTTTACTTACAGTTGTCACAAGTGATATTGAAAGTGGCTGCAGCTTTGTCCTGCCTGTGGACACTTTCTTCTGTGTAGTTAATGTCCCCGGTAGGACTCCATGCATAAGTAAAATAGCTCATGCCCATAATTTCTGTCAGGAATTCATCTCAGTCACTTTTGGTGATTATATAGATTTTTTTTTTTCCCCTCACTTCACAAAAACAAACAAACAAACAAAAAAAGTGAGAGGCTCTGGAGGTAACTTTACGACAACCAAAATTTGCAGGTGAACTCTATGGTAGATAATGGGCCCGTATCTTGGTTTTGTAACCTCTGCTCAGGAGCAAAGTTTCTCCTTGTCAGTTGGCCAGAGATGGATGATTAGAATTTAATAGATCATCAGGGAAATAAATTTATCAACGTGCATAAAGAATGGATTCACTATTTCTAATCATGTGTGTTTCTGAGGAGTGTCTGTCATGTTGTACCTACGCATGTCTCAGTTCCGTTATTACTTGACTGGGTGTACATCAGAAGCAAGGTGCTATAAGAATGTTTAGTGTGGCTTAAATTTCCTTCGAAAATAAATGTTCTGTATCTGTAAGCCTCTTGATCATCATGCAACATCAACATTTGGAACATGGTGAGCTAAGGGGTTTATTTCCAAGGGTGATACCTGGTAGTACATGCAGGGACAGAGGAAGCAAAAATTCACATCAACACCTTTTGTTCTTCAGGTACAAAGCTTCGGATTGACTCTAAAGGATTCGGGCTTGCTGTTGATCTGGAAGCTATTAAAAAGGAAGAACTAAAAGGGGAGGATTATGTTTTTTCCAAGAACCCGGAGTCTGGGAGAATAACTACCTTAGCTCAGCCTAGAACAGCATCGTGCAGGTATGGAGGAAGATTTCTAGTTTTGGAAGATTTTCGGTTAATGATCTTAACTGTCTTCTTGCTTTACTTAGCTGACTAATCATGAAAAGCTGTGTGAAACAGTAAGACATACATAGGAGGCCAGTTCTATGACTTTTGCCCAAGGAGCTGAATTCTGCCTTACAACCTTTTTAAATCTTTACTTCCCACATTCCCTACCCTGAGTACTTGGACAGAAAAGTGCAAATTGCTCTGCCACCTACTTCACTTACTCCACAGTGAGGGAATGTGGCCTGGAGGAGAGGGATGTAGTCTTTACTGGCAACACTGGTCAACTGCTTAAGGAGCTCTCCTCTTAGTTCCTTACCATAGCTCTGTCCTCTTGGTTTTCCCTTTCCTTTGTTCTTCCTTTTGGGAAGAGCGGTTCAGCCATGGCTTGCAGGCCTGTGCAGGAAATTTTAGTCTTGCCAGTGGTGCTGGGAAACCTTGAGCTGGCACTGGTTGTAGATATTTATCATGTCTGTCAAGTGTCCCATTCTTTCCTCACCAGTTTTGGATGAGTGTGTAGGGGATCTGCTTTTGGGGCCCATTGATTCAAATCCTCAGTACTTCCCTAATTCATCTGTAATCTTCCCTCAGAGGGGTAGCAGCTCAGGTGAGGGGATAATTTTTCCAGCACAACATCCTACTTCCTTTTCGCAGTTTAAGAGTAGCATTTACAGCTCTCATGATCTACAGAAAAATGCGTACAAGGATGCATTGTTTCAGCCTTTCTGTGGGGGCATGCAGTTCTGTACTTCCATTCCTACTCTGTGACTAGGTGAGACACGTATAGTATAAAAGTTTAATTAACGCCCTGTCCTGGGGTATTTGATGGAACACACCGGATCTGTTCTCCCAGTTGCATCATGATCTGCTTTCTGGTCATCTAGGCTGGTTTTATCATGTTTATATCCCTCTATAAGAATCACAGCATATTTATCAGAAAGTAAATGTTAATTGCTTAAATAGTCATTTCGAATGAGTAAATGCAGTGCAGACTTGTATATCACAGAGCAGCTTATAAATTTGGTCTGCCCATCATGTTTATTTCTGGAGCATTCCTTAAGTACATTTAAACCTAAATACAAAAATTCCTGTCTAGTCTGTTGACTCTGCACATTTGGTTTAAACTGGACAGCGTGAGAAGGCGTTGCTGTCTCACTGCCAGATACAAAATATGCAAGGAATTGCAACCTGGCATGTGTGATGCCTTTTTTATTTTTTAATTCCTCCCCTCCCTCTGTCCCCAATTAGTGAATTACCTGAGAGAGAAGAAGGAGAAGGAGAAGAAACTCCAAACTTCAGTCACTGGGGACCACCACGCACGTATGTTCATATGACTGCATTATTTCTTCACATTTACCTTATGTCTTTTTTTTTCTGTGAGCCCGATTAGTTCTCGTGGGTTTTTTCTTCCCTCCTCTGCCAATAACTTTAAGGTACTTGTGTACCTTGGGCTTTCTTAGATACAGTGAATTTTTAACAGATGTTCAACAGAATTATGCCTTCTATTTATACAGCTGACTTGGGAAAGCTTGGCGGGTTTACGTTGTGGATGACCTACAAGTTCTTGCTCATTTAATAACTATTAGGTGTGAACAATGCACATAGTGCTGCTGTCTCCTTTTCCATGGCTTCTCTGCTAAACTTAATGGCAGAATTCCAAATTGCCGAGCCAAGTTTTAGCCACATCCTTGTTGTATTGTTAACATTTTTAGGTGAATTGTTTTTATGGTCCTAAGTGAAATATGATCAGAAAATTTCTGCTTAAGCTGATTAATATGCATCTGATACACTGAAGTCAGTGTTAAGAAAATTGTGTGAAATGCTTTGTTTTATTATTTGTCTAGCATACCACTTGTAGTATTTGCCATTTCCAGGCAATTTGTTCAGACTAAAAGAGAATGAGTATTTACTTGAAGACCTGCCTGTTTTATCCTGACTTGCTCTGAAATAAAAGCCTATTTGGAAGAGCAGTGGGCATGGGATGGCCACAGAATTTTGTTCTTTTTCTTGGGTGAGGTCTACTGAGGGTAAAAAGTCGCCTCTGTTAAAGCCAGAAGCCTAAGAATGCTCTTGTCCCTTTACTGTATTGAATCTTCTTGAAAGACCAGAAGCTTACATTTATTTAAGGCTTTGCATTTATAGTTTAAAAAACTGTTCAAGCTGTTAAACTACTGCATGTCTTTTTTCAGTGTTGAGATCTTTAGAGACCCTCATGTGTCTCTTGGAATCAGTATTGTTGGTGGACAAACGGTCATAAAGCGCCTGAAGAATGGAGAAGAACTTAAAGGGATCTTCATCAAACAAGTTTTGGAAGACAGCCCAGCAGGAAGAACAAGGGCTTTAAAAACGGGAGATAAAATACTTGAGGTAAATGCAGATAAACTTACCTTTTCATTCTAAGAAACAAAGATTGACTCAAACAGCTTTGGGAGGAGAGAGGGACAAAATACTGCCACCACTTCATGAAGTATTGACAACACTGTGTTTTGAAAACCAAAAGAAACCCCTGATGTTGTCTTTTTTTTTTTTAAAGGTCTGACTAATGGACCTCTTTTAACGTTCTCCTTTGTATTTAAGAAAAGATAGGTCCTGGTATCTGATGGGGAAATAAAAAAAATGAGAGTGCCTTCTTCCCATATAAATGAGTAATAAGTTATAGTGTACCTTTATAAGCATAAGGTATAATATATAGAAGAACAGACTCTTCATACTGAAATCTGGTCTGTTATTTTGTGTGTGTTAATTTGGAATAGTTAACAGTCTGACTAACTACTGTTTGGGGGAAATCCTTGATTCTGGCAGGTGCCGTAGGGGAGAAAGCCATTCCTGGCTCTCATCTCTGGCTCTGTGTTGATTTTGTATTCATTTTTCTCCAAGTGAATACTGCTGAATCTGGGTTCCCAAGCTGATAATGCCATTCTTGTATGTGCTTTAGGGTTGTGTGCGAAGTTTTGAAATAATTGTTTCAAATTGGGTTTAATTCACAAACAGGTAAAATCTGAAAGAGTTATATTACGCCTAGCATTATATCTAGCATTTTCTGACAATCTTATTCCTTATATTTTTATCTAGAAGGATTGCTTTAGGAAACGTATGGCCATCTTTTAATTATGAATACTAAGTAATATACTTTTCCTTAAACCATCATGGAAATATACTTTAAAAATAATTTCTCGACTGCTTTTGGTACCTTCCTCAGATACGCTCAATCTTCTGCGAATGTGTGTGATCTCTTGTTATGACTCTGTGCCAAAAACCAAGCTACCTAATAAAAATAAACATTGTTTGTTAGGTTTCTGGGATAGACCTACAAAATGCCACACACGAGGAAGCAGTAGAAGCTATCAAGAATGCAGGAAATCCCGTCGTGTTTGTGGTTCAGGGTTTGTCTAATATACCAAAAGTAAGTTTATATCTATTTTTATTCCAAAACCTAATCAATGGGTAATAGGCATCTTATTTTAAACTTGGCTAAATTTCTTTCAGCAAGTTCGATCAATTTTTGTGTCCATCCTTTCTGTCAGAGTTTCTGCTTATAGACCATGTGACTGATTGATTACTTGTCTGGCCTGATTTGAAACCTTGTTTCTCTGATGTAAATCAAGTAGATGTAAATCTGTTGACTAGGTGTTAATTCAGTTCTTCCACCTGTGTAATTGAGTCTGGCCCTGTGTATTTTAATTTGTTCATACTTCATAATCAAAAGTGTAATTAAAAATTAGCCAGATTCATACTTGGAACTCTGGGTAAAATATGTCATCAAAGGGACCTGAAGTAGTTATTTGGGAGCAAGTTAAATTTCAAGAGATTTAGATGCCTCCTCATCTGGAAGGCCAAGGCAAGAAACCTTTTAATGCCTTAGTAAGAAAAGGCATACAATTCTTCCGTCCTTGAAGTACACACAAACCCCCCAAGACTTCTATGTACTTTCGGTATAATCTGACAATTTAATTGAGAATTTTGGTGGATTAGTAGACCTGAGGAGACCTTTGTGACAACTGTAGACAAATCTGGCACAACTGTGCCCATTATTTTTCCAGTGCTCCAGGGAGTCTTTCAAAAACTACTAAGACTTTCACCAGCTATGCAGGAAAGGTGCTTAAGCAGGGATGGCAAAAATCACAGCGATGGAAACAGAGTTGGCTCCCTTTCTGTATCAGCTTTTTCACAGAAAGGATCCAAAAAAACTGTCAGAACATTCAAGTGTTCAGCAGTATCTCTGACCCTTACTTTCCTAGTCAATCTAGAGAGATCAAGGGAAAGACAGATTCTTTGAAATTTGAGTTGCTTTGCTTTGAACTGTAGGCTGTAGGAAACTGGAGAGTCATAGATTTTCAGCAGCACTGCACAGTCCCAACTCCCATTCACCAAAATAAGGTGCTGCCAGAGGAGTGGGGATATATCACATTTTGAAAGAATAAAGAACAGCAAGAAAAGATATTTTGTGGAAGCTAAATGTGCTGGTTTTTATAAGGTATCTGTGTGCGTGGACACTGGTCTCTATCTGAATAATTAAGAACTGACACTTCAGGAGTCCATACTGAGCTCTGTATCAAGGATGTACATCCATATGATTGATTTGGCCAGCGTGACCAGCAGGTTGAGGGAGGTGATTCTTCCCCTCTACTCCACTCTCACTGAGACCTTCCCTGGAGTCCTGTGTCCAGCTTTGGAGTCCTCAGCATAAGAAGGACATGGACCTGTTAGAGCAGGTCCAGAGGAGGCCACAAAGATGATCCGAGGGCTGGAGCAACGCTCCTATGAAGAAAGGCTGAGAGAGTTGGGGTTGTTCAGTCTGGAGAAGAGAAGGCTATGGGGAGACCTTATTGCGGCCTTTCAGTATCTGAAGGGGGCCTACAAGAAAGCTGGAGAGGGACTTTTTACAAGGGTATGTAGTGATAGGACCGAGGGGTAGTGGCTTCAAACTGGAAGAGGGGAGATTTAGATTAGATCTCAGGAAGAAATTTTTCACTCTGAGGGTGGTAGGGCACTGGAACAGGTTGCCCAGGGAAGTGGTGGATGCCCCATCCCTGGAAGTGTTCAGGACCAGGTTGGATGGGGCTTGGAGCAACCTGGTCTAGTGGGAGGTGTCCCTGCCCATGGCAGGGGAGTTGGAACTAGATGATCTTTAAGGTCCCTTCCAGCCTAAACCATTCTACGACTTCAGAGTAATGTTTAATTGAATGAAGACATGGGACTAGCAATCAAACTGTGAGCACTAAAAAGAGTAGAGAACATTTGTAAATTCAGTAAAAATGTAATTGAAAGACTGCACTGCAATGCCCTTCTACATGGGGCAAAATGAGGAGTGCACTGGGTAGCTTTATTGTTGTCATTACCTAACTTTTGGGTGTTTGTTTTGCAGCTAAAATGCTCTTTCTAAGGTGTGTAATATGTGCATTGTTTTTCAGGTGGTTTCTGCCATACAGCCTAAGGGAATCAAAGTCAGCAAAGATCAGGATGCAGACAAAGAAAATAAGAGCGAAAAGGTATTTATTCCATTCAAAGCTCTAGCCAAGTTTTACTAAATCAAATGGTATAATAGGATGCATGATGATAACCTCCTCCCCCCCCACCCGGAAGTCTCAAATGAAATTTGAAGTGTTTTGTTGAAATATCTTTGATTCAAGTACTTTTTGCCAAATTTCTGCCAAATACAAGGCAGGTTTCTGAGAAATGTTCTGTGGGTCTCCCCTGGGTGCTGAAACCCTGTACTTATTGGAGCTCTTCACTGGCATCTCTCTGGAAGTACCTGCTTTGCTCCACACGGAGACCAATTGATTCTCTTTGTTCAGTAGAAACAGAAAATAATAATATATATACAAATGATATCCTTAATGTGAGACTGGCTGAAATTCAGTAAAATCATGTTATAGGATAATTAAATCTGCTCAGTCTCCTACGTTTCCCATTGCTGTGTAAAACAAGGAAATGACCAAGTGATCTGTAGCTGGCCAGCTAATGATGAAGCAATTACTGCACAGTAACTTTCAAGCAACTTCACAGCAGATTTAAAAGAGAAAAAAATCTGTTTGGTCTAAACTAGTGGATTTTTTTTAATTGCTGCAATAAGGGAAAAATTTAATTTCGCATTCCCAGCCAGGTTGCTCTAATGGCCTAGGTATTTTCCTGTGGGAGCTGTGCTGACTGATGAGTGTAGGTCAGGTACTTTGAGGGTGTCAGAACTGGAGGAGCAGAGACAGAATTAGTGCAGACAATAACTTTTGCCTGGTGCAGTTTAACACGCCAACTGCAAATATGATGAATTTTTCATTTGATCCTACTCAGTAGTCCCATGTGTGGTGGGTAACTGAGAAGGCCCTCTTGCCTCCAAAAGTTTTTGTAAGACTCCTTTCAGATCCTGTCAGATACAGAAGCTATAATTCTCAGTTATTCAAAAAAGTCAAGAAAGGTGTTGAAGTCATGCTTTCATGCCAGTGGATAATACTTATAATGAAGCAGTTACAATCCCCTTTTCTTGGTTTTGTTATCTATATTTCTAATCTCAAAAGCGCTCATCCTTTTCCAACGTGCTGCCTTTAATCTCTAGGACTCCAGCGTGTTGCATTCTATAGCGTTTGGAGGTTAAAGAGGGAGCCTAATCTTTTTCAAACCTTTTTCATCTATTGGTGCTGTAAACTGGTGGGTGGAATATAGAAGAGCTTCAGTGCATAAATATGTAGCTCCCTTTTAGCTTTGAACATTGATTCACAAAGCAGTCATACTGTGCTACAGTAGGGGCATCTCTGAGTTGGAAAGAGTTGCTATTAGTGGATTACCAGTCCACGTCCCTATGGGGAATCAATGATTTTTCTAGTCCAGTCTTCAAAGTGTCACAAAAGAGTTTGGTTTGAAAGCAGCCACATCCAGCTGGAAAATCTGCCTTCTCCTGTATGATGAATTATCTTTTCAATACTGAAGGTTTTCTCTGATTTGTTGGTGTTTATCCTCCTCTGTTGATCTGTTTGTTTAAAAATGATCACTTGAAGCAATTTATATAAAACCACTTAAAACAATTGAGCTTCTTGCGGACAAACCAGATATTAATGTTATTTTGCCGGTTGGCTATGTAACCTGTGCTTTTGCCTCTGGGCTGGAAAGAGCTGTGTTAACACAAAAACATGGTGTAGTGGAGTACTCTGGCACAGTTTACTCATCTGGCTTTTCGGCAGGTCGGGAGGGGCAGGAGAAACTTGTCCTTTTGAGCCATAGCAAACTGCTGGATAAGCTTAGGTGTCTCATGTAATTTCACCCAGACCTTCTAACAAATGCTTAAGGTCTTAAAAAGCCAAAAGGTCAACATTTAGACTACGAGTTACTACTAAATTATAGTGATACTGATTTGTCATAGGCAGTTGAAAGTGGGGCTGCAGGTTTTCTGTCTTCACCTGTTCGGTCCTCTCACGCTTCCTGGATCTTCTGGATTTCGCACAGTTCTACCTATGTTGGCATCAAGCAAAAAGTGGGAGGTGTATTTGGTGTATTGTATACTTCGGGAAGCAGCTGTCGTGTTTCCAAATGCTTTTATTATACACTCTTGCTACTATTGGATTGAATTAATTTCATTTATTATTGTTATGCCGTCTTCAATGCAGCACTTCCCTGTAATGTTTTTTAAATGGATGGGATGATGTATATCTTATCTCACAAAATTTTCTATGTAGCTTGCATTCCAATTTGCTAATTAGACTATTCTATACAAATTTAGACTCAAGATTTTAGAAATCCATGTGCAGGTTCAGCTTTCAATGTACACAGTGAAAAACTTTGTTCTGGTTTGATGTTTGGGTGTTGGGTCATATTTCGCAGCTATAGAAGAAATTAATTACGGGCATTCTGGTTGCTCTAATGGCATATCGTACTCAGTGTTCTCTTTCTAAAGTGCATCCTGCTATTAGTAGTGGGGTTGCATGGGATACAGTTCAACGTAATTATGTGAAATCACGTAGCAAACTAAGGCACGATCCAGTTACTTGGAGCTATAAAAACAGTTGCTTGGACGAACAAGCACCTGTTTTCATTAGATGCAGAGCCTATTCTTTATGCCTGCTATGCGCCGCTATATGCATCATTATAGGAGCTGCCTGTATTTATGTGAGGTAATAGAATTTTACTGTAAGTTATAATTAATTTCTTTTTAATTTAAGCCAAAATACAGATGAACTGTTATTTTTAAATATTTGTAGATAAACTAAGAAGATTGAGTTCTTATTTTGTATTTGAAAGTTTGAGTTTTATCAGTACCAGACAATTTTGTTGTTGAGTCTCTAATGAGAAATGGGGTATAATTTAATGTTTATTTTTAACCCTTAATTAATGTTCACACTTTCATGTTTATGCTGATACACAAGTATTTTGTCAATAAGTAAATGCGCATGCACAATTATATTTTATTTTTTGATGTTCAGTTCTGATTTCTTGCATAAAAAGCCTATGCTGCAGAATTTAGCATTGTAATTAGGTGTTGTGTATGTACACATACAGTACAGTAGACAATAGGATTTTTTTCCTTGTGTGGGGAGGTTACAAAGCATGTAACTATTTGTCTTTGAATCCATTAGAGAAAATATGGGGCTCCGCCTCCAATGAAATTGCCACCTCCTTATGGAGCACTTGAAAGACGGGATGCAGAGGAAGCTAACGTGGATGAAGAGGAGAATGAGGATGCTTGTACAGAGAGTGAGTAGTGCCACAGTCATTACGTCAGATTACATTTATGGAACACAATCAGATTGTGATAAACGTATCTGCTGTTTATTGCTTGTATTATGGGAAGTAGTGCTCTGTGTAGCAATTACATCTAATCCTCAACATTGTTCTTACCAAGGGCTACTGATTTGTAACTTGGATCGTCTTCCCAGCCAGGCTCCTATAGCTCAGCTCTTCTGAAGAGATGTAGGAAGGGCTCTGTTTATTTTCAGTCTAAAAATGTCTAAACAATGTCTAGAGGACTTGCTTTGGCAGTGATGTCAGCAGTGAAAGGCAGATGTTGTGCTTTACTGTTGTTGCAGTGGTAGCTGAGCAGGCGTAGGTTGAGAACCACTGGTGCATAGTCCTTGTCTAGAAAAGCCTGCCGTTGACTTCAGACAATGTTGTTCAAGCAAAATATTTTCCTTTAAAAAGAAAAATCTGTTGATTTATTGTTTCAGTACTCTACTGAAAAAAGGATCCCCTCTTTTTGTAGCACCTTTTATGGGAAAGGTTCTGCAATTGTCTGGTTCTGGGTTTTGCAATGAATTATGATGATATGCACTCTGTGGAAGAGTAGAGACCTAAAGAGTAGGATGCAGTGCAACTTGAGAGCTTCCAGCAGCGTGACTTAGATTCCAACGTACTGTTTTGTTAATTACAACTTTGGATAAATGGAATATTATTATCCATAGCTTACCTTCCAATAAAATATTTAGGAATACTAAAATTGTGGTTAGGAGTCCTAAATTATTTTCTACAATCAGCTACCTTACTTTCATTTTTTTCTCTTTATACTCTCTTGTACCAAAGCAGCATACACGTGGGGGTTTTGTTGGGGTTTTTTTGTTTTTTTTTTTGCTACAGTGATTTTTCTCATCATCTTTTGTCTTGGATTGGTTTTTGTTTGCACCAGTTACGGGTAAGCCAAAGCAGAGAGATGCTTTTGTAGCTTTTGACCTTGAAGCAGCCATGGCTCCTATTCAGAGCGGAAGCTCCCAATTTGGGGCATGCTGGTGGGAATACTCTTCCAGCTGCTCTTGCTGATTTTCTTGGCAATGGTGTGCCATCGAAGCCAAGATAATTAATGAGTTTGGTTGGTTTGTCACTTTTAGGGCTGCTTTGGTGGAGACGAGAAGGATTTTGGAAGGTTGTTCTCATGGAAACAGTAATAGGGGCAGAGAAGTAGGGTGTTCAGCTCTGCCTCTGTTGTTTTAAGGGAAAGCTGCGAGTTCTTGAACCAATTGAGATTTTTTTCCAGAACTCCCCCTTACTGAGTTTGTCATCTAATCTGTTTGGAGTGCGCCACTTAGTGACCTCAAGAAGGTTTTTCAGTACTTCTGTGGGGAGTGGTAGTCAGGAGGAGCATTTGACTGCAGACTCTGTGGATGCTGGATTTAATATATCTTGAGCTTTCAAACCAACTCTGTAAACCTCCAAGTGTAGCAAACTCATTTCAGCTTGTTATTAAAGTTATAATTCCCAGTTAAAGGGTGTATTTGATAAGTAGCCTCTCACCTGAGTTATCTAATTAGGATATGCCTCAATCCGAGTGCTTGCTAGACCTAAGTTAATACTTTGCACAGAAATAATCTCTTATTGATGGGCTTGGTCATTTTTTAGTTGTTCTGCCATCCTTAATGATATTGCCAACTGAGTCTAACAGCTGAAAAGGTAAACCTACTTCTGATATTAAATTCATCAATCCTAACAGATTTGGCAGCAGCAAGCAGATCTATTCAGATGAATCTTCTTCTCTCTACCCTTTTTACTGACTGAAGTTGAATGTTTTGCAGGAGCCATCTTTCCCATGAATCTTGGAAAACCAAGATATGCATTTTCCATTTCATTCTTCCCCACCTTGTTCTGTTTCTTTAAAATAAAAAACAGGCTAAGGAAGCTTAAACTAAGTTTGTACCTCAGCCCTTGAAGTACAAAGCATGTTAGAAATGATCTAACTGTACTTAATGATATTAAGCATCTTGGCAGCTGTGGAATGAGCTTTTACAGTCTTTTTTCTGTGATCACTTGCAAAACAAAATTTTCTCTTTATACTCCAGTACAGTATTGTTTTTCTGAACTACTTGATGTTCATAACTTCTGTCCTGATTCTTGAGTACCTTTCCCAGAAATCTCAGTCCAGACCAGTACTTGCCCTTTTAACACTGTCCATTTGCATTTTCATATTTATCCATTCCTTACTCGCTTATCCTACTAATTCTACTGTTTTTGTAAACTTAACTAATAATTTTCTGAGCTTCACTGAACAGGTGAACTAGATTGATTGTCTTCCTTCATTAGAAGATCAGGTATCTTAAAAGGAAGAAGTGGTGTCAGCACAGGTAAATTCACGTCATAGCCTCTTCTCCTTTCATTTACTTCCTGTAGTTCTCAGTGTGTGCCAACAGCGTGGAAGGCCTTAGCGAGCATTTGGAGGTGGGACAGCTGTTAAATCTGTGCTCTGGTTTTGCTCCTGATGGATTTTATTTTATTTTTTAGCATTCTTATTAATACAACTGCAGTGTCACAAACCTGCTTATCAATTTATTTCATACTGCAGAAATACATTACTTGCTCCACTTTTTTTTCTCCTTGCTTGTCACTTCTTTCGATCCATGCTTTCATCTTTGTCTCCATGTCCTTCATCATTCCCCATGCTGAAAATGAAAGCAAAGCATTGTTAGTCTTCCTGCCATACTTAGAAAATTTTTCTTTCCTTTCTGTCCCATCCATACTGCCTCACAGTCTCCACGTGTTTTGTCTGTTTTCTCCTTAAAGTGGCTGAATAACCTTTTGGTATTGATTTAATTTCCCCTGTGGGATCTAAATCCACTTGCCTTTTGGCAATGCTCCCTTTTATTTCTGCTTTTCCACCACTGAAGCTGTAGCCTTCATTGCTGACTTCTTGTAACAAACAGTCATTTCTTGGAGATGTTCTGCCTTTTCTTTTCAAAGATTGTTTTTGATCCAAATAGAGTGAATCATTGTTGGGGATAGAACTACTAGATAGCTCTTGGTTTAGAGAAACTCCAGATGTCCTCCATGTTTCTGTGGTTTAAGAAGATTAAAGAAGTTCCATGTGGGTTGTTTTTTTTCCAAACGTGTCTTCTTGCACCCAAAACCCTTAGTTTCAGATCTGCTTCTCTATATTTCAGTTCATTTGAACCACCATTACTTCCAATATTATTTTCTAAGTTCTTAGATAGTTTTTTGCTAGACTTTGAAAGCAAGTTGAAAATAGCATCTCCTCTTGTTTTATTCCTTCTTCTAGCAATAATGTCAAATCTTCATCAGTATTCAACTCCAACCCTGTGTGATGTGGGTTTTGTTTACTCTTTGCTTTGACTTTGCTGGTTTAAGGCTTTCAGTTTATGCTTCAAAAATAGTTTTGTAAAGCTTGCAGCGTGTGCATCCTGCTGCAAAAAGAGCCTTCAAAATGCTTCATCTTACAGACCTGAAAATGTTACAACATGGATTTGCAGTTTTTCCTCCCCACGCTGGAAACGCTTCCTCCATGGCAGAGGTTATTTTGGAGGAGGTCACTCGCCATGAAGAGGTTTTTTTCGGCTTCCCAAACCTTAAAAACATCGGGTTTTGAATAGGATTTTTTTTATTTAATCAAAACAAGTAAAAGGAGTGGAAAGCATACAAAGGAGCTATTTGTACTTGCAAGCAGCTGTGCTACAGACTGCATCAATAGGCATTGGGGTGTTTTCCTTTAGTGGCGGATGGCTGTAGGTGTGCACTAAGAGTCTGCTAATACACTAATGTGCACCCTGTTGTGGCTTATTGCTGTAATGAGGGGTTAGTAGTAAAAAGAAGCAGAGGAAATGGATGGGCAGAGTAGTTTGTAATGGAATGTTTTATAAGGTTTTCCTTGGGGCATTGGTAACTGTACAATTTAGATATACTTTTGTGATTGAGTTGAAGCAACCGTAAGTTAGATAGGAAAGACCTTAAAAACCATTATGAGAAAGCTAAAAAGACAACTGTTGAAAGCACTTGGAATCCTTAATTTCAATTGATACTGTATTTTTTAGTAAAATCTTTTGTCTAGTTAGTTGACTGAGATTGATCTGGTTGGTTTCAAGTAAGTTTAGAATAATAAAAATAGCTAATAATAAAAAATTTGTGAAAGGTGGCTAAGATAATGGACTAGTTACTGCTGTGCTCAGACTTCCTGTCTGCAAGGATATTTAACTGTATCCAATAAGGGGATAATAATGCCCCCTTTCTTTTATTTTGTCTCTAGATAATGTAGAAATCAATGAGGCTGTAAGAAAGAATAATGATTTATCTTCCTAAAATGCTTTTTGAGGAATGGTGGTTTCTCTACCAAAGCAAAGAGATTTTAAAACTTCTCTCGCGTTTCGACTTTTCATTCCTCATTGCGATAAACCTGTGGCTGTGTAGGGTGCAAGAGGGGTGAGTGTGTGTGTGTGTGTGTGTGTACACGTGTGTAGGTTGGTCCAGACAAACTCACACCACCTGTTGTCTAGGTAGGGTTGGGTTGGGGTTAGAAAGCGCTCGGGCACCTGAGCGGAGTGCCCTCGTCATACCTAAGGTTTTTTAGCAGCTTCCATAGCGTCGGTGATATCCATACTCACATGAGAGGATGGCGGCTTTCATTAAAAACAAAAGATGAAAAGAAGAAATAGAGTTCAGCTGAGACTTCGTGGAAGGTATGGTCAAGTATATGGGCTGTGCTTTAGGTGCAAAACTGTGACATCAGGAAGTGCCTGTGTACTGCTGTGGGCAAAGATGGGAAAACGGTCATCGTCACTTTGGAAAAATGCCAGTTATATTAGCAATAACTAAATAAAAGCAAAACCACTCATAAATATATGGCTCTTG
>VFFE01009212.1:2062033-2082255 GCA_008921705.1 Burhinus oedicnemus | reverse complement strand
TTTTTTTTTTTTTTTTTTTTTTTTTTCCTCTCAGTTTGAAGCATGGGCATATAGCATGATTGGAATATTGAATGCATGTAATGTCTTTAAAATATTTTGTCTTGTGTTTCCTTATAAATCACTGTTTCTGTTGTACCTTCGTGTTCAACATTCTTATATACAAAACTGACATGAGCACGCAGTGCTTAAAGTATAAGAATTCCTAGCATTAAATTTCTTGCTATATAGAATAATCTACTCTTCCATAACTGTTATTGTAATGTAGAGACAGATGGCTGAATTTTCTTCACTTTGCTTGTTAAGAATGTGTTAGGTAAATGTTTTTAGACTAAAATAAAAAGCTGCTGGGGAATCTAAACTGAATATTCAGCATTTTCATGGTATAAGGAGGCAAAACAAGAATAAAGCAATGTGATAGTAAACAAATGAGCTATTTGCAATGAAGGATAATCTAATCTTTAAATATTGCCTCAGATTGCATTTGTTCTTAGGTATGATCTTTTCTTCCAACACAAGCCAGGTATCCAGAGAGTAGCATTAAAATGCTAGGCATGAAATATACTGATTTGATGTTTTAAGGTTATTACATTGTCTAAGGCATGGTGCAGGTGGCTTACGTTGTTTGGGATCTTTGATCTTACTCAGGTGTTACAGATAAGTAATTTCATATAAGTTACAGATAGAAGATAATGTCTGTGGCATAAATCTGCATACACAGGTATCATTGTACAAACTTGGTAAGAGAGGATAATACAAGTAGATCTTTATATTGCTGTCATTGAAGAAGGCTTAATATCACTGCAGTGACTTGCACCTAAAATATGCAAAAAGGATGTAAATATTTAAATAAATAAATGGAAGACAAACACTAGCCTATAAAAGGTGATTATGTGTTTATATTCTTGAATGTCTGATTTTTAGATAGGATGATATCTTTCGTCATTACCATCGTAAATGGTGTTGCTCCACCGCATACACAAAAAAATTACAAAGAAACTCTACTGTGCATTATGTCTTGTCCAGACTAGCACAGCATTGCTTTTAGTTAGAATAGAGAATAGGTTATTTGCATAATAGCTGTGTTCCAAAATGGTCTGCTTGGTTTAAACAGTACCTGTTCCAAATATGTAGTGGAAGTAAGTCTCTAACAGAAGGGAAAGTAAAAATGTTAAATGACAATAATTTTATGCTTTACAGATGTTGCCTAGTTTTCCACAGTATTACCGTAATTGAGACAGCTGTCCAGAATAACTTCTTTAACTGTTTGAGAAAGTTGAAGTTATCTTTTGCTCCTCAATCTTAAGACTTGATTCTTCCTTATTCACTAAAGTGGCTTAGGGGCTAGTCATCAATTTACCTTCTGTTTTAAGCAGGTATGTAATTGCTCTTTATCAGGATAGCTGGCATTTAAAGAGCAATCCAGAATATTTATCTGTAGGTATGCTAACTATAATACACTGTGACAGACTATTAAAAATTTGCTTTATGCCTTGTAGTGACCACATGCGTTATCGAAAAGTACTTGCAAGCTAATGACGTTAGGAAGGAGATCTGTATACATATATCAGTCTTTTGTACACACACGTATCTGCATCAGGTGAACATCTCTATTTTATCAGCAAATTCAAAATACTTTTGCCATATTGAAAGGAGAAGGGATGTTGTGGCAACTGGCTAAAGGGCAGGTAGTTCTTTCTGCTGCCCCAGAAGTAATAATGAGCCTTTTATTATTAGTGTAATGATGGGCGTGTCTGTTTGCTTCATCAGTGCTTAGAGATCACAGCTTGTGCTTTCCTGTCTCTGCTTCCCGAAAAAGTTATTAGAGGAAATGTTAAAGCATTGAGCTTTTGGGGATCATCAAGGAAAAAGCAAATTGCTGCTGTTATGAACATAAAAAGTGCACGTGTGTGTGCACGTGTGCTGGGCAGAGATGGAGTGGAGGTCTGAGGAGCACAGCCCTCCAAAACTGAGGACCCTGGGCTGCGCTGGCATCCCTCTGTAGAGAGCTGTGTGCGTGGGCAGAGTCCGTAGCCATCGCGCCCCTTCTGCATGGGCCCTCCGTGTGCTCCCCAGAGGTGAGGGGTGAGCACCTCCATCGAGACCCCCGTTAATCCAGATTACCTTGGTGAATGGGAAAGTGTTCCCAACAGGCAGATGGCATGTCAGGTACCACTGACCGGTGCCATCTTGGTGCTGTGTGCTCCCAGCATTCTCCTTGCCCTGCCCACTGGCGGTGCTGTGGGAACCAGCCGCTGTCAGGATCCACAGCTGTAGTTCAAGATCCAGGAGTAGAGTTGATGTTGACGTAATATTCTGAGGTCATTTTGGTCAGAAGGTAAGGGAGAAGGGGGAACAAAGTGGAGTAATGGGGTTTGTGAGTTAGAATGTGCAATAGGAGAATAGGACAGGTAAGGGGACTGTTTGAGGTCACAGTCTGGGAGAAGGACAAGGTTTAAGTGTGGAGGAGGACCCTACTCTTCTGCATGTCTTGGTGTGCAGGCAGTCCAGCACAGAGGCAGGAACCGCTGCCATCCCAACAGCAGTAGCTGAGCAAGCTAAATTTGGGAATTCCTGTTCAGGTGATGAGTGTACTACTGCCAGGAGACAGAGCTACAGGTGCATTACGTACGTTGGCCAAAGCCAGGAGGGGTGAACCTTGACTTGGTCATACTGTTTTGCAATTGTTCTGTAGATGCCAAATGCTTTTAACAGTTGGTTTGGATTTTTTTAAAATGCTTTAGGTAGTTTCAAAGGTTTTTTTGTATCCCTTAACTGAAAACCAAGTGCATTAGCTATCACATATATATAAATATTAAATGTTTTATCTGTGATTTCAGAACTGTAAGCTTAAGTAGCGTTTTCTGACATGTGAGTGTTAAACTGATGTAGTATACTGAACCAGGTCCTCTATAAAGTGAGATAGGAAGTCATCATTTCCATGGTCTGATGATCTTGGGAGTATTACGATATATCAAACATAAGTTCTTGTATCTGTAATGTGCTGTTACTTAGAGTTGAACCACATACCTAAATTGGGAGGAATTTGGAGGGAAATGCCAGAGAGTAGGTAGGTACAAGGCATTCATTGGTGCGTGCAGATGCATGTGGAGCTAAGTTACGGCTCTTTACGCTGTGCTTGTGAGAGCAGAGAGGGATTACGCCATCCAAATGGTTCTTGAAGATATTATGCTTCTAAGTCTCCATCCTTCCAGGTGCTCTGGGAGTAAAGAGCAAGCAGCAGCATTTGCTGTATCTTAAAACAACAGCAAAGTGTATCCTGTGCTACTATGGCGTGTAATTGTCCTGAAATCATCTGGTCTGGTAGAGCCATGACTGTTCTGTAACGCAGTTGTGGGGGCCACTCAGCCGCAGGAGGTCAGCTGGACACCCAGTGAAGGAAGAGGGACGAGATTCCCTTGGTGCGGGACCCTCCTGCTCCCTGTGCCAGGTTCATCTGTGACTTGGACCTTCAAATCTGGACATTTTTCTGCACTGAATTGTAAACCTTAATGCAAACTGTGTTCTGAACCAGAAACTATATTACTTTCAAGTGTTTGGCAGAAAAATCTGTTTTAAACCCCATAAGGTTTGGTGGTACTTTCCTCCATTTTGTAACCTGTTACTCTTTTAGGGTTATGACAGGTTGTTTGAGGATTAATACAGTATCATTTTGTTGTGTATCATTAATATATTTAAATAGACAATGCAGTAATTTTACAGCAATAGCTTATTTCGGGATTGAGTTGTTAGAAGTATAAAAGACGTGGGGTTTTTTAAATACTGTTTTTCAAGGGAAGAAAGCCATTAAGTGAACAGCCTGACAGCGTGGTATGTAGTGAGGTATCACTGGAGGGCTGGGAGAAGAGTGGAAGAGGAAAAAATGAGATGAGACTGGGATGTGATGGATGAGGGATTAAGTAGAGCTGTATGCAAGGTTGAGCACGGGCAGCTTATGAGCGAGGGCCAAGAAGCGGGTTGAAGGGGATTTTGTGAGGAACAGGGAGTTCAGCGAAGCCTTTCGGGAACAGAATGATGTGGTCATTCTTTTGTGTGTGCAGGAGGCATATTGTGGCGTTGTAAATGAGTAGGACTTGCACAGTGACACGCGACAGGGAGAACGCCGGCTCTGAAGGGCAGAGTGAGCAGGACCCGTGGCAGCTGCCGGCGGCGCGAGCGAATGGCTCTTGGCATGGGAGCAAACCAATAGGCTAAACCTTTCGGCGTCCCTGGATGGGCCTGTGTAGCAGCCAGTTGGTACATCTGCTCTGGCCCGTCCTCCCGGTCCCTTGATAGCCGCATGTTGGCAGACCTTCCCCTTTCCCGTTGTGGCTGATTTCTGTACTCTGCTCGGAGAGATGCAGGAGAGATGTTTTGAAGGAAGGACAGAGGTACTGGGTGGGTCCTCTCTGCACTGCCTCCAGCCAGGACTTGAGTGCGGAGTTGTGAGAGTTTAATGAGTACTTCTGTGAGTACTGCAGCTAATGAAGTTGGATTCCTACAGATTTGTGTCTCCCGTTCGACTGACTTGGGTGTCGAGGAAGGTGTGAGCTCTGATTTAAGCTTTTCCTGTGGCTGGAGCATTTCTAAGGGCTTTCTCTCATGTGAATTCTTTGACGCTTTAATAAAGTGTGATCTCACACGGAAGCCTTTCCCCCAGTTGCAGTGTTTATCAGGTTTCTCTCCTGTGCAGGGCTGCCTATTTCCATGAACCTTTTATAGTACCTTTGAGACCCCTAGTCCACCATCAGATTTGCTTCAAATTGGCCCGCAGGTTCAAATGTTTTGGGGCAGGAGCTTGGATTGCACAGGGTATGATTGCATAAGCTTTGTTCCTACAGGAAAACAGAATGAAACAATTTACCATATTAGAATTAAGCTTAATGTATATTAAGAGATGAAAATATAATTAATAAACACTGGAGCTTAAACCCCCAACTGCAGTTGGGAAGACCTGGCGTCTCTTCTGGCTTGGTTACCGTCTGTTGGATGTCTTGGTTAGCCATCTGTCGTAAGATACACAAAGCATCTTGAGCCTTCTGGAGCACCATGCCACAGTTTCTAGGGGTTAGATGGCCATTTAAATTTAAAAAAAAAAAAAAAAAAGATAAAAAAACAGGATCTGTGGAGTTCCAGCTTACCCAAAAGACGGTATTTATTCCAGAGGAGCAAGTTTTGGATGCATCTGAGTCATCCATTTGAAGGCTAAATTCCCCAAGAGAAAAAAACCCCCGTTGAATATCAACCCAAAAGAATTACAGTAGAAACTGCCATACCCCACTCTTATTTTTCCCTCAAGCATTTGTTTTTTAACTTTCTCTTAGTTGATTTCTTCCTCCAGTCAGAGTGGAAAAAGTAAGTCTATTTAATATAGGGAAGTTTATCCGTTTAGCTCTTCCTTTTGGATAAATCCTTGGAGATGGATTTCTTTTGCCAGAAGGAAGAGAGAGAGAGTGCTTGACATATTGCGAGACTGTTCACATACATCATCAATTTCCTGATTATAATTGTGTTCATTTAAAAAATGCCTGAAGCTTACTGCATTAATATCTTTATTTCATTAAATACATTAAAGAGAAGTTATTTGTTACCTAATAGCATATTCTGATACTAAAAAAGTCTGTTAAAATACTGTGTTCACTTGTTTGTGGTTTCATTTTTCTTCTGCAGAGAGATGAATGCCTTGCTTGTCACCCCTTGTTCAAAATGTGGTATAAGTAAAGGTGTCTGACCCTAATCCTTTGATCTTACTCTTTGTGGAAGAGAAAGCAGGTCTGCTAGACTTTGTCCTTTGGAGAGACTAAAAACAATCAGAATAGATTTTCTGATACAAAATATTGTCGTATTTAATCAAATCTGTCAAGTTTTATGATGTCGTAAGTGCAGCATAAACCTGATTAACTTCTTGAATAGACTCTCAAGACAGCTGATTAAATAAGATGTATGGCTTATTTAGGGAGAGTATACAACTGGTTTATGATTTCACAGTGATATTAAATGGGGATTTTTGTGTGGGGAGGAATTGTTATCTATTCATCTGTCCAGATCCCCCCACCTCACCTGATGGAAAAGGAAGACGGCAGTTGGCTGTGTAAATGCAAGAGTTGCTGTCTGACTGATACTTTCAGTGGCAGAGAAATCTGTGTTCTTATTAGCACAGCGTATATACTTATTTTCACCTTATATCACATAGGACAATTTAAAATTATTCCAAGTAATAAACCCTTGCTTTCTCATTTTAAGAAGAGACATTTGAGTTGATTCTTTATTTGATTGCTGCCTTTCTCTTTTGGAGTAACAGCGTTAATCAAACGGTATGTTTTCAGCCTGGAAGTTTGCATTTTTATTGTTCAACCATATGAGAAGTGTTTACTTTGTCATCCTCCTCTAATGTTCTGCTATTTCTCAGGCTGAAGCTCCACAATATGAGACTATCTAACTGTGAGCCGAAAGGGAGAGCGCCATTTCCCTGTCTCCACTCCCACCTTTTCCAGTTGTTTATGGTACTGGTTGCTCTTCCCTTCCTCAGTCTGTTCAACTCACTCACTCAGCAGAAACTGCTCCACCGTTAAAGAGGAACGGTTTTCTGGTGGGTTGGTGACCTGCGCAGGTTCACGAAAGGAGTCTGAGGAGCATGAGAGCTGGCTTGAACAGAGGAGGGAGGGAGGATGTTCTCCTTCAGCTCTGCTTCGCATGGGACTTCTCATGGGCTAAACCCATGCTCTAAAATTAGAGTGCTGTGCTGTAGGTCCCTTTATTTCATCCTCTCCTCCATAACGCTGGAAAAGGTCTTCACTTTGGGATGCAGCTGGAGCTAAGGTGATACCTCAGCAATGAAGTGTACCGGCTGAGTGGGAAGCAAGTGATGAGGAGGCGTGAGCTGTGCAAACACTGCTCTGCACAACACCTCTGCCAGCTGCACCAGGCTGATGAGAACCCAAAGCGTGTAAAGGGGAGCTGCACTTTGCCTCCCCTGAACGGGGAGGGGAACGTGGGGCCGTGTTAAAGATGGGAGTGCAGCAACACGCCGGTGTGTGCTCTTGGCTGAGTCTTGTAGCTCGGTGCCTGGTTTAGGAAAGGGATCCTGTGGATTAATGTTACCAGACGTTGCCAGTAGTGCCCTTAATCATGGGAGAGCCAAGTTGTGTGTCAGAAATCTCGTTCAGAGATGTGGGGTAGGTCTTTGTCTTCTGAGTTGCAGGTCTCTTTTAGACTTGAAGCCAACAGTTGCCCAGTGGTGGCTATACCTTTAGCTTGTGTACCTTTTTTACATGTAATACTATGATTATTACATTAGACATCATAAATGGAATATACACGTCATAGATGGAATATAAAAGAAATAGAATAATTATTATTGGCTTTTTATTAATAGAAGAGGCTTTAAAGTGAAATTAGAGGTATGTATTTGTTTTGTTCTAAGTCATAGAGATTGGCATTCTGCAGCATTGCCAGGTGTTGCAGTCATTTGTCATTTTTCGTTTTACCTAGGCAATCAAAGATGAGTCATGACATTGGGAAACTCAGGTTTACACTTAAACAAACAAAGCCTCTAAGCATTGCTTGATTTTGTAAAAAGCTTGAAAAGGACTCAAAGGCAATTTGATAGCTCAAAAAAGCAGGACCTAGAACCAACCGAGACTTATTCTTTTGAAATTTCTTAGTTCTGTAGGAGCATTGCATGATGTGGAGAGGTATGGGATGGGCTGGCCTTGTTCTTCTTATCTAATATTTCATTTCTTGGCTTCATATTCGGAAGTGTGCAGCCATGAGGTGGGTATGTAGCACACCAAATACAGTGCAGGGATTGTCTTCAAGTAGCTGACGGACCTCTCGGCATCTCTGGGGAATTACAGAGCGTGGTTTCAGTGTCCTGACCAAATGCACAGAGGATCCTAAAAGTCATCAGATACTTTGTGAGTGTTTGAGGAACTGTAATCAGTTTGGTGAAAGACGCACCAGGTGTGAACCTAAGAAATACTGATTTTGAATAGCTGTCTAAATTTTGAAAAATGAGGAGATAAACAATACTAAACAGTTTTGGTGAGGATGGTCAGGTCTGCTTGTTCTGTCTACAAGTTGAGTACACACTGTCACCTTATATCCTCTAAAAGCTGGATATGCATATTTTTTAATATTAAGCTGCTTTTTTAATTCAAATTGGCTTGGCACTTAATTTAAATCAAACATTTTCTGCTTTTAACGTGCATGGTAAGTTCTAAATGGCAATCTACATAGAGATCTGAGCATACTCTAACCTATTAGCACAATTTAAATGAAAAAACTAGTCAGGAAAAGTATGTGTGCACCCAGAGAATTGAGAGAAATCTGGACCCAGAACTGACTGTAGTAAAAATCCAGCTTTTGACTTTTTCTTCAGCAGCCTGAAACAAAGACCTATTCTCTCTACAGCTTATTCAACTAATTCAGTGGGAATGAAAATAGCTTATCAGACTTGAACAACTTGTTAGGAGCTGAAAAAGGATATTTTTCTTTTCTGGTCTGTGAATAAGAACTAGGAGTGTGAAGTTGAGAGTTGTCAGTTGGAAAATTATGGAAGTGTTTGTGGCCATGGTGTGATGGCAGAACCTCCTCCGAGGTCACTGCACAGCATTTATCGTTAACTAGGTGTTCGTGAAGGCCCTAAGACAGACAAAAGGAAATCTTGGACAAAGTGGAAATTAGACTGTTTAAAAATGGTTTTGATCACCGTAGAACCTCCCTTATCTACTGTGAGAATAACAATGCTTTTGTTTAATATTCCAGTTTTAAATGAAAACATTTCAATAAAAACATTTTTCTTACATTAATCACATTGGCTTATTTGTATGCAATATTTTTATTACAAAGCTGTTGCTTATATTTTAATTGCATTCTAATTTCTGTCCAAATACAAACAGTATATATTGTTAGGAAAAATATATAGTCTAGAAGAAATGTTGTTCGTGATATCTGACGTATGAGATGAATCTTGAGCATTTCAACAGATGTATAGTAAATTTTATATTTCCTTAAATACTTATATAGCATTTCATCCCCATAGTTGGCCTAAAGAAGGAGCGTACAATATAAATACAATCTTTTTTTGCAGATAAATGTATTTTTATAGTGACTAACTAGTTACAATCAATCTTTAGCAAAATAATTAAAACCTAAAAATACTGAACAGGATTAAAATTTATCGTTAAGATCACCATTGAATTATATTATAACTAAAGTAGCTGATCATGATCTATCTTGATCTGGTTCTTCTCGCTGTCAAGACTTGCACTGTATTTTCCAACATAACTCTGTGGGTATTTTCCTGGGCTTTACAGTCCCAGCTGACTCATCCAACTTTAATCTTTTCTAATCGCTGTCACAGCATATTTTGAAATTGCTGAACAAACACAAACTACTGTGGCGGGGTTTTTTAATCCAAAAAATTAATTTAGTCCTTGTCTAGTCACACTGATTTTACGTAGCTTTGTTGCATTGCAGGGCTGTGCTGCTGTGGCAAAGCAAGCGATCACGTTAGCTTGGGACGCTCTTCCTGCCATCTCCTGTCCACCATCTCTTATCCCAGCTGCACAGTATCATTTCCTCTTCTTTACCTGCTTTTTCACAACTCTTAGTCTTTTTTTGAAGCTTTACGGTTTTCTGTCTGCTTTTCACAAATGGTGGCAATTCCCCTGGAGACCTTCCTTTAAGAGTTTTCTTTAGATCTTTGGGCTCATCAGTACAGGTTGTGTTTCCTTGTCAAAAAGTTTTTATTGTTAAGTCCAAAAGTCTCCCCGTTTTCTCATCCATCCACCTCTAGATGGAGGAGGTTCAGGCTCTCATCACATGTTCTTAAATTAAGAACAAATCACTGTGCGAGAAATGTCTCATCACCTTGGCTTCTGAGAGGTGTCCTCTGTGCTGCCTCTTACGGTTCCTTATCACTGGGAAAGTTGAAAGGCCCATAAAAGCCTTCATTAGGTAACAAACTTTCAGTTTTTGACAATAGTCTGGTGCCATTCTCTTTAATTAGACTCGGTGCAGAAAGATTCCAAGATAATGACTGTGCCAGTCGCTTTGTGGGAACATCATTATTTAAAGATGAAGCACTGTCAGATCAAGTTACGCTGTATTACTGTCAAGGGAGGAAGAATTTAAATGTTCACAATATTCATTTGTTCGTGTTGAGACCAAGCAGAAAAGCAATGGATTAGAGTTCCCCAAAATTCTTTGTTCGGTCTCAGACGTACTTGCTGTTCCATCAAAGGAGCGAGCAGCTTTCAAATACAAATGTAGGGGATGGATTAGAGATCCTAGCAGAGCAACGTGAGCAGGAGCAAACCACAAAACCTGCTCCTGCCAGAAACAGTAACTTAGAAAAGAAATTTCTGTCCCAATCGTGAGATTTTTTTTTTTCCAAAACTGCATTGTAAAATGGGTCATTAATACATCGTCTGTCACAGCATCTGGGAATCTTATTTTGTTTGCGCACATCGTGCATCCGTACAGAGCGCTGACACTTGGTGGGGACATCGATGCCAGGTGATAGCCGCCGTGCAGCAGGCCAGAAGTGACACCCATGTGCGTTTAGAGGGATTTCCAATTTCCTTGAGACTTTGCAGATGGAAATCAGTATTTCCTAATGTTCTTATAGCGTTGATGTATTCTGGCTTCCCGGAGAACTACGTTCGGCAAGCCTCAGCAGAGCAGGAGCAAGGCCGCTTTCCGCTCGGGAGACGCAGCACGCGTGAGCCTGGTGGCTGTGATAACTGAGCCTTATCTCTGGGCTGCTCGGTGCCATCACCTCCGAGTGGGCTGGGAAGCTCTGGAGACTGCAGTATTTTGGCCTTAGATGACTTAAACTCCATGGTACAATATAATATACTGCCATATTATACAGTAGAGTATTTTTACGGCATTTTTCTCAGTTATCTTTCCAACGGTTTAAAAATGGGGTCTACAGCAGCTGTCTTCTGAGGCTAACCCGTATTTTAAGGATGTAATTAGTTCAAAATGCATTCAATAGGGCCTTCTGTGGGCCCAGACATGAACCACGATGTGATGTATTTTTCCACATAACTATTTGTATCCTCATAGGAGATTTTATCAAAAGAAAAATGTCTTTGTTGCTATTTGTCTGTATTTAATCAACCAGTGGCAGTACAATGCTCCAGCAGCCAGCCGGTTTTGTGTCTCCTATCTAGAGGAAACAACCCGTATGTCAGTGCCGGGGCAGCGGGCAAGAAACACGTGGGCGGCTTTTGCCGGTCCTTTCCTCCAAAGCCCGTAAGGTCGCAGAATCGTCAGCTGGTGCGGAGGCACTCTGAGCTCAGCGTCAGTGCTCCACCAGAGTGACCGACTGCGAGATCCCAGCACCCAGAGGAGGTCACTTCCGAGGAAACCCAAGTGCTTGGATGAGGGTTAATGTGTCATTTGAAAGGCAAATGAGCGGAAGCATTGTGTGCAGGGGAGGGCAGATTCCCTTATAATCAGCAATTAATTGGCATCAGGATGCTCTGCTTACCACACTTTCACTAAATCTCCTTTTAAAAGTGGGAAAGATCTCAGATAAACACTGGTATGAATAGACTCATCATGTCCTTGTCATCTAATTAAAAAAGAAAAACATAAAATATCGCTTCCTCAGAGAACTTAAATGTTGTGTAATGAAACTGCAGCTTTAGAAACTGCAAGCTTTGGGCCTGAAATAAGGAAAAAATTTTTGGCAAGAACTCTATTTGTTCAAAATGTTGATGTGAGACGGTGCAAGCATCGGAGATGCTCCCTGATCTCACAGGCTGCAGTTACCCTGGTTTTTCAGCCGGGGCTAAATGTCACTTTTCTCTCTGCTGTTGTCTTTGGATGTGACAATTCCTTGATTGTAGGAAGAAAAAATTAATGATAACCGTTTCCAAATGTCACCTGCTCACAGGAACAAAATGAAATGGTACTTGAAGTGGATTGTGGAGACTCTCATTATACTCTTCTTCCTGGATTAGCTAAAAATTGCTAGCAGAAATTTTTACTTCTGCTGTAGAAAGAGTGATGTGAGGGCCAAGTGGGATTTAAGGAAAGTGTCGGAGGAGAAGGAAAGTTTTTTTTCTTGTGTGAGCTGCAAAGCTGCGGCACGCGTTTGCATGGTGTGAGAGGAGCAAAACGGGACGGGAGCCTGAGCTGAAGGGAGCGGTTAGAAGAGAAGAAACTTGGAGATCCCAAATAATAGCCCGGATCCTTCACACAAAAAGAGAATAAAAGAGGCAGTCTTCAAGTTAGGGTAAGAATGTTGTCTCAGGAGAGTTTAATGCACGCTTGTTTTTCACTTGAGCTTGGGTGAGTTGTATTTGTGAGAAAGCCCACACTTCAGCTGTCATCTGGAGAAGGCTTTGTCTGTGTGGCACCTTGTGCGTGCTCTCTCCCTCATGTGCTTAAAAGTAATGCTACGATATTGTGGCTCACAGTATTTGGGGGAGGAAGGGGAGAGCTGCAGCCATGGAGCTCTTTTTTTTTTTTCTTCCTTCCTTGTATGTGACAGATTTGGGCTTGGGGTGGGAGCATTAACTGAAGTGTGCCGAAGATTAATAGAAATACTGCGTTTTATTTTTCTCTGAAAATCATCACTTTGGTTTCGGTAAACGACTTTACCTGAAGCAAAGTGTTGCCAAAGGGATGGTGTGGCTGTCGAAGGGAGATTGTAGCAGATGCTGAGTTTCTGGGTCAGATGGGGAATCCATAGCTGCCTCATCCCACTGCAGGGATGCTCCCTGCCCACAGGTTCGGAGGTAACAGCATTTACAAAGATGTGAGCCCCAGCAGACTCTGTCCTCTCCCCTCACCACCCGAGGGAGGGGGACTGGTCCTAACACGATCTCTGGCTCTTCCGTTTAGATTTGCCAGTTTTGAATACAACTGCCCTATTTTTCTCATGCATGCTGATCACTGGGAGAAGAATTGGAATGATTTTATGGAATTTAAGAAAGCCTTACAGAAATTCTCTTCTCTCTGTTTTTCAGTTTAAAGCTTATGAAAACAGACAAGTGCATCGCTTTTGAGATAAGGTTTGAAGAACTGTCTGCCTCCTTGGAGCTGAATAGAGGGCTAGTGGGAAGATTAAAACAATAAGCTTATTATATTATTAGTAGTGGGAGAATTCTAAACCCCATTTGTTCAATTATGGTCCCTTCAATGTGCTTATTTAGGTTCTTGTAAATTGTAATCAGTAAATTAGACATGCTGCCCTCGCAGCTCTAGGGTTAGCTTTCAAGGGACTTCCTACATATTTTTTTTTAATGTTTATAGTGAAATCAAGAAGGGAATTAGTTGTTTGATATGCAAGGTTGGCTCTGTGTAGTGGATGCTGGCTGCATTCTGATATCTATCACGACTAAATGAAAAACAGTGGTTGTGGTGCTGCAGCACTGCTGTCTGAGCAGAATGATCTGGGAAAAGGCGGACTGTAACCATGTTATGTGCTATGTGATAAAAATGGTAGCTGAAACCATTAAAATGAACACAGGCTGATAAATGAGACCACTGTAAAGTCTCCAAAAGCCAGCATATGTTGCTAATAGTTATCTGAGGTAACGTGAGAGGGATGTAAAATCCTCAGTATCACCTTCTATATACAAATATCATCTGCCATGTCTTTTTGTGGTGGTTTTTCCCCCTTTCTTTTCTCTGTATTTTGCCTTGACAGTTTTAATATTGAGCATTTGGTACTAAAGCCAATCACCTAGCTGAGTCATCCAGAGCTTTTTCTTTCCTCTTTTTACCTTTCTAGATGGACTCTAATTTGCATCACGCAGAGACACCATTTTCAAAAGAGACACCTCTTCCCTTTCAGCTCATTTAACTGGAGATTTCAGCAGGTTTGGGAAACAGGCTCCTCAGCCTTTTGCAAGTGCGTTATATATATTTGTAATTTAAAGAGCCTTTTTCCTTCCTGAGAAGTGGTGCCTGGTTTTTCCGTGCAGATAAATTGTGTATTTGTTGCAATACTAGATCATGCAAACTTCAATATCCTGACCATATTGTCTCCATTTATTTCTTTTATCTCTCTGTTTAATATAATAGGAATAGCGGCTGAAGCAGGGAAACATATGCAGCAGCATAATAGTATATTGTTTGAAAGCAGTTGTCTTCCATTTCCAGGGTTTCTCTTTGAAATGTAATTGTCTGCTAATATAACTGGGAAATATTATTGCAGGAGTGATCACTAAAGCGTATACTTGTGCTTTTAGTTCACGTTACATCTGTATAGTATTTTTAAAAGAAACTGGATACAACCTTAGCTAGTTAAATAGCATTGGTGAGATAGGTTTGCAGAAGTTGTGATAGGCATATTGTCACCGAATGTGGAAACAGCTCCGTGTAGTGCCAAAACAAGAAATGCCGTGTCCCATGTGTAATGCAGCAACAACAGAATTACAATTGCCTTGTGTAAAGTATCTGGTAATGAAGGCAGATAATGGAATTCTTTGCAAAAGCAGATGCTAACTGGCTCCCCAATGCTAGGCAGAGAACTGAAAAGTGATACCAGCTGGAGGGGAGAAAAAACCAGCTGAAAAAGGCATTAAAAAGAAGATGCCTTCGATGCACGTTTGTTTAAGCAGTAAATACTTGTTTAAAATAATCTTATGAGATTCTTATTAAGAGGCAAACTGAGAATACGATTACAATGTTATAGGAAGTCAGCTGGATGCCCAAAGGATATTTGTATGCAGATTGGATGAGTAACGCAACGACACCGCTGGGAATAGCGCGTTATCATTTACACTGCAAGGCTGGCTGGTGAGGACAGCCCTTGGAAGTGTTTAATTGCAGGAGGTGGGGCTTGCGAGAGCCAGAACCTTCTGTTGTTCAGGGAGGAGACAGCATGCCCTGCTAAGGGAGGCTTGATTTTAAAAGCAGGGGTAGCTCTGCTTGTCCGCACGTTCATGAACATGTACACACATGCTTGTGTCTTCTCCAGCACTGCTTGGCAAGGAGCTGGAAGCGGCACTCGGCACGTAGCATCTTCGTTGTTTCCTCTTGTGGTGGGTTGATGCTGGCCAGACACCAGGTGCCCACCAAAGCCGCTCTGTCACTTCCACTCCTCAACCAGACAAGGGAGAGAAAATATAACAAAAGGTTTGTTGGTCAAGATAAGGACAGGGAGAGATCATTCACCAATTACCATCATGGGCAAAACAAACTCAACTTGGGGAAAATTAATTTATTACCAATCAAAATCAGAGTAGGGTAATGAGAACTAAAACCAAATCTTAAAACACCTTCCCCCCACCCCTCCCTTGTTCCTGGGCTCAACTTCACTCCTGATTTCTTTACCTCCTCCCCCCGAGTGGCTCAGGGGGACGGGGAATGGGGGTTGCGGTCAGTTCATCACATGTTGTCTCTGCCACTCCTTCCTCCTCAGGGAGAGGACTCCTCACACTCTTGCCCTGCTCCAGTGTGGGGTCCCTCCCATGGGAGACAGTCCTCCATGAACGTCTCCAATATGAGTCCTTCCATGGGCTACAGTTCATCATGAACTGCTCCAGTGTGGGTCCCTTCCATGGGGTGCAGTCCTTCAAGAACAGACTGCTCCAGCATGGGTCCCCCGTGGAGTCACAAGTCCTGCCAGCAAACCTGCTCCAGCGTGGGCTCCTCTCTCCATGGGACCACAGGTCCAGCCAGGAGCCTGCTCCAGCTCAGGCTCTCCACAGGGGTCACAGCCTCCATTGGGCATCCACCTGCTCCGGCGTGGGGTCCTCCACAGGCTGCAGGTAGATATCTGTGCCACTGTGGACCTCCATGGGCTGCAAGGCGACAGCCTGCCTCACCGTGGTCTTCACCATGGGCTGCAGGGGAATCTCTGCTCTGGCGCCTGGAGCACCTCCTCCCCCTCCTTCTTCACTGACCTTGGTGGCTGCAGTTGTTGCTCTCACATACTCTCACTCCTCTCGCTGGCTGCAATTGCACAGGGTATTTTTTTCCCCCCCTTTCTTAAATATGGCGCTATCACTGTCACTGATGGGCTCAGCGGCGGGTCTGTCTTGGAGGTGGTTTCCTTCTATGTATGGATTTTTTCAAAGACATGTTGTGGGGAAAACCCTTAAAAAAAACCCCAGACAACCCCACCCCCTTAACAAATAAACAACTTGATGACCCCTGGAGTAGGCCTCTGGTTTTTGCCCAGATACATTTTTTTTTTTTTTTCTTTACCCAAAGAATTTGTCCCAAAGTGGGGAATTTCAGGTGCAGCTGGAGTGCTGACCTGGGCATCAACTCACCAGGTTTCTGGTCCTGGCCCAGTACAGGCAGACCAGAAACTTCAGTGGGGCTCTGCCTCATCCCAGGCAATTGCTCTAACTACTAATTTTTGGAGGACTAAAACTTACTTTTAGTTTCAGCCCAGCATGGAACAGGAATATATGCGTACTTCTGAACAGCTAACGTTTTTCCCATGTGAGAAAACTCATTTTGGGCTGCTCCAACAGGAGGAAACGCTGCTGAGTTTACAGACTTACTGGTAGTCTCAGCAGGCACTTGTGTCCGGGTGCGCAGTGTCGCAGAGCAACTCCTGCTTTAGGCTCGTGTTGGGGAATTTCGAGGAGTCTTACTGACAAGCAAGAAATGAGTTTTGAAGCAGCCTCTGAAGATGTGTGCGGCTTCATCTGTACGATGTTAAGTGTGTGTTCTCCTTGCCCCTTCACCTCTTTTCTGTGCTTCTGAGTACCCATTGCTAAAAACATGCTTGTAGACATGTGCTTTGCTCCTAGGAAATGTAAGTGAGACGTGTTTTCCGTGTAAAACAAGCAATGGAAGGAACTGTGGCAGCGCAATGATTGGTCAACAGCATCCCTCCAGAGCACTGATTCTTTGCTTTACCCACAAAAGTGCATCACTAAGAAATCCCTTTTCTGCTGATGACCTGTTCTTAATATTCTTACAGCTGGGACACGCTACAGCTACTTGCTGCACTGTAATGAGTTTGTCTAATTGCGGTGGGCAGAAAATGTCTTAGTGTTCTTCAGGTCCGGACTTCGCTTAATGGGGAAAAGAATGTTAAACCTCGGCGGTGTGAATAAAACACGTGTGGCTGCAATATGTGCTTGTATCTGCTGTGCTTTCAGAAGCACCATTTTCGAGACCTTTCCTCACTTGCTGTTTTTCGGCAGGAGGTATCCTGCATACTAAGCAGAAAAAAACCCACTTTCTAAATTGAAGTAGCAAATCACACCTCTAATTACATTTTGACCCCATTAGTTAAGAAACACATTAAAGAACTGTGCAGCTACATGGATTACCATTTAATGCAGTTATATGAATTTTTTTGGCATATAATTGATAGTAACAAGTGAGGTTTCTAATTTTTTATGATATTCTGATTTTGTGCAGACCTCTGTAGGACTTTACAGTTTTCCAGGGATAACATCTCACCCTTAATATACACCCCCAGGATTTTAGGCTTAGGCCCTAGGCGACTGGGGATTTTCAGCGCGGCAGGAAAATGCCAGCCTGCAAATACAGCGACGGGAGAGCTGGTTCTTGTCTGTGTTGCTCTGAGTTTAGGTAATGCTTTTGGGTGTATCTGGGGTTGGAGACAGGAGACTGTTCCCTGTGTCCCAGTGGTCTCTGCCGAAGCACGAGGGGCCGCTACAGCTGGTAGAACTGCTGAAGAAGGACCCTCGGAGAGGAGAGCTGCCATGGTGGACCCAAGTTTGGCTAAATCACCCTGGCAGCCAGCGCAGGGGCTGTGGAATGAACGCCTCGAATTCATTGTCTCTCTTCTCAGCAGTTTTTATTCACTTTTAGTTGCTTCCCTCTCACCTTCCCCAGCTCTTTCCCCTCTTCCTTGTTGTCATGGGAACATTCACTACAGTGGTTAAATCATACTGTTAAAATACCCTTCCCCGGTAGAATGGTAATAGCTAATATTGATCTAGCTACAGCTGCTGACTCAGGGATATAGTTGAACATGTAATATCTCTTATTTCTCTTCTTACTGCCTAATGCAGCAGTTTCTTTCACCTTGGGCTCTGTACTAAAGGTGACGTCCAGCCACAACAAAATACTTTGACTTGCTTTTTTTAATGTGTGGCCCAGCTGAAGCATTGGAAGCAGGTGGTGCTACGAAGCTGGCTTTAAAATCTGCAAAGGACAGACAGGAAAAAAAAAATCACCCTTGCTGTGATTGACCCTCACAAGCAATAGTTATAGATGTTTGTATGCCAGTGATGAAAAGACATTCAGATTAAACTGTCAGCATCCACAGACACACAATAATGTTGTAAGTATCTTGCACTGTGTCGCAGAAATGGCTGAAATATAGATGAAAGACAAATAACTACCTTAATATCAAGTGAGGCTGCATTTAAAAATGTAATCAATCATATACATTGTCACTGACATCTGCTTTGAGTAATCATCTGCACAGTAGGACATAATGTTAAGCAGAGCATGGTAAGCGTATTCCTGAGTCACCAGAAAGAAGCAAAAGTGAAAGATTCTACCTTGAGATGTGAGTTGTCAGTATGTCTGCACTGTAAGCGTTTCGGTTTCCCACAGTGGTTAATTAACCAGCTCTAACTTTATGAGAGTTTCCCGAAATTGATAGGTTTTATAAGGTAAGATTGAGGTGCCTCTGGAATTCCCTTGTTTACCCTCCTTTCAAAAAATTTTTGGTTTAGAACTAGCCTGTTATACAAATAATTAAAACAGTGCAGTTTTAATGTGAATATTATTTGCAGCTGATGCTGCTTTTTGCTGTGCAAGTGATACAGGCACAGCAAATGGTATTTTAGAGTCTGTGCTGGAAAGACCTTAGTTAACAAAGACTGAATGCTGAGAAGCCATCAACTTCTAGCATATTTGTATGTGTTCTTGAACATCTGCATGTAAGTTATTTTATGTTATAATTCATTTTGTGTTTGATCTTTCTAGAAAAAATCAGGCAAAGATATGCAGATCTTCCAGGAGAGTTGCACATTATTGAGCTTGAGAAAGACAAAAATGGCCTCGGACTGAGTCTTGCTGGCAACAAGGACCGCTCTCGTATGAGCATCTTTGTAGTTGGTATCAATCCAGATGGACCTGCAGGACGAGATGGAAGGATGCATATTGGCGATGAACTTCTAGAGGTAAGTGTTTCCTTCAGCTACAAAGCAGGGTTCATATGGAGAGAGGGAGAGGCATATGTGAAGCTATCATTTGAACTTTAAATAAAGCCTGCAAATGGAATTAGGTGGCTGAGGCAAGGAGCTGCACTGATTTATGCCAACTGAGAACTTGGCCTTTGGCAGGTAAATGTGTTTTCAGTGAAACAAAAATCATTGGCCTGTGAAAACTAATGTCTTGTCAGTGAAGTCTGTGCTCTCAGCATGTTCACAAGCTATGCTTAGGGAGGGACTGTTGAAAGGCAGGAAGGGGACAGTAAATCTATCCTTGTAGTACATATGTGGTTTCACAGGGAAATTCACACCTTACATTAAAAAAAACAAAACCCCCTCAAAGTTACCATATGTGTTTTTACAGATGACAGGGATATTCCCTATCCTGAAAATAAATTTTGTGCTGTAATCTGTTTTGATCTGTTGTAACTTAAAATACTTATTTTCTTTAGTCGTGTCTGGCACAAGTTCACCCACAAGGGAAGAGGGCTTATTAGCAAGTAGGGTGTTTTGTCTTCACTTTTTCTCCTATCTCCTTGCTTCACCTTCAGGTTGAAAATGCTGATATTCTACACTTACCTGATTTTTGGCTGTTGCAAAATGACATTTTGCTGCAGTACCTGCAGTGGTTCCCCATGTCATGATTGCTTCAGCAGTTTAAAAAAATCAGCCATCCCTGGGGATCTTTCCTTTAGAGAGAAGCTTTCACTGAAGAGCAGGTACATGCTGACCTACTGCTCTGCACGGGTGGTGATTTTTTGATCCTTCAGCAACTCTCTGTGCCATCAGAGAACCACCTGTTTTCTCACATTTCTTGACTTGAAAAAGAGCAATTTGACTGCCTGGGGATACCTTGGGAGTACTCAGAATTGTCTAAGCATTTGTCATTGTCTAACAGTTCTGTAATTATGGGTTTTCAATACACATAGTACAAGAAAGACTTGATTTGCTATAATAATAAAACCATCTGAAGTTTATTATTTTCTTTTTTAAGTGTGATAAATGGTATGAAGGTCTATACCATACTGGAGAAGGGTAGGAAAATGACTCTCTACTTCAAATTTATGTTCTTTCTGTCCCTGGCACCAAATTCTAATG
>VFFE01009212.1:2051669-2062013 GCA_008921705.1 Burhinus oedicnemus | reverse complement strand
ATGAAGCTAACAGAACATTAATTCGCTTTGCAAAAGAAAGTGACCTTTTTTTTAAAAAAAAAAAAAAAAAAAAAAAAAAAATTTATACTGACTGTAATAACTATGTGGGACAGTCCAAAACCTTGTGGAGATATATTACTTTGATTATCCTTTCATTTTGGTGTAATTAAATAATTATAACTTACAGACCCAGCTCACAGCTAATTAAATTTTGGACTATTTGATACATCTAGTGAATAGGATTAATTTAGCCAGAGTAAAGACTATAAATTTTAATCTAAGAAGTCTGCTGTTTAGAAAAATTGATGGTAATTTAAATAAATCCAAACAATTTGCAAAGCATACAGTATGCCCAGTGACTGATTTATTTTTGAACTTAGAGAAGTTAAGTCAACAAACTTGCTGAAAGTTTCAAGACCAGCTTGAAACCAGAATGCAATTAAGCCCTCATTTTTCCCATTGGATTTTTAAATTTGTCTTTGATTAACAAAGCGTGGCCTAGGATGTTGCTTCTCGCCCTGTCTTTGTAACCATGGCAGTTGCAGACAGCACCGTACTAAACCCTGACGACTGTTGGAGTGATGCTGTTTCCTCAGTGCTGATGGTTTCATGCTGGCTCAGGCTCTTGTAGACCTTTCTTAGGTCTCTCTTTGTCCAGGGAGCAACTTGGTAGGCAAATGGTTCGCACTTCAATCTTAATGAATAATCAAGTGTCAGGGGTTTTATTCTTCTCTGTGCATTGTCCTTATTTAACTGGTGAACTTGCGTGTTGTTTTGACCCGTTGCAAATAAGATGGGAGTATTGGGAAGTTGCCAATATGATCAAATAGCCTGTATGACACAAGGCTGAAAGACTTGGCCAGTTACTCTTGTTTGAATGAAAAAAATCTTCTAAGAATACAAAACTAACATCCAATACAAACATTTTCGGTAACAAAAAGTCCTTCTATAATCATTAGTGAATTGTTGCTGGGCTCCATTATCATTATTGTTTTAAACAGCATTGGTATATCACATGTGAATGTAAATATTATGTTGTAAATGAATAGTGGAAGGAAAAAATTGCAGTATTGAAACAAAGCTGGCTACTCACTTTGGAAGGGTGTATGAACACTCCAGCTCCAGAGAGGTGCATTAATCTAATCAGGATGCTTGGAGTGAGAATTTTGACAGAGTTAAATAGCAGACTATTCTGCACGCTTGGAAGCCTGTGATGCTTGCTTAGATGGCAAGACACGGGACGAGCTGAACCGTGAACCTGAACTAACATCATGACTTCAAATACTATTAATTTCAGGTTTTTTTCTTAATCTTTAAAGTTTTGCCTTCTTTTTTGGACAAAATAAAAGATGTTAAATGTAGCTTTTGAATTAGTTTCCATGTTCATATTCACAGGTATTCAGGTGTAGGTAAATAATTGTTCTTCCACAGAGTGTTGTTATCTTGATGCTTATCCCAGTCTGAATTGTCGAAGTTGAAGGAAGATGGCTCTGGTAGTCCTGCTCCCTGTGGTCAGGGGAGGATGCTTTCCTTCACCACCTCGCTGAGTGTTCGCTTCAGCGTAGTTTTAAATCTGAAAATCATCAGGGTGCAACTAAGAGGCTGCTCAAGGGTTTTGTTAATCTCCTTGACATAGTCTTTTTTTTCCCATCATACTCAGCTCAGCTTTTACTTTCTTTAAATTTAATGTGGTATTCGTATCTACCTTATGTTCTGCATATGATCTTCATGATTGTAGTTTGTGCAATGCCTGAGCCGAAAGGCAAGCATCCTCCTAGGATACCTCTGAGGTGGGTGGCATTAATGAAGGGGAGCTGAAGCCCAAGAAACTCAGGGCATTGCGGGCAGGCTGAGGTGGAGCAAGGTGTTAAACACAAGCCTTGCCTGTGAAACAAATGAAATGCTTTAAATACTCCATTTTTATGCTGTAGGTTATTTTTGTTGTATGATATTGAGTATGCTTTTGGAAGTAACTACAATAGTCATCTCAGAGATGCTGCTGTTGTTGTTGAAGTTCCCACTCGCTGAGTGTGACACTGGGAGACAGTAAGCATCTTACTTTCCTCAAATAGGGAAAAGAGTTCTAGTTTCTACAGAAAGAAAACTCCTGAAGCACATACGGTATTAAAGCCAAGCTATTTCCCTCTGAAAACTGCAGCATTTACTTGCATGCAGCAAGGGTGTCCAAAGTAGTACTTGGTGTCTGTTGCTGTGCTTAGGTGTTTGATCTTTCACAGCGAAAGTGATGTGGCATGTCCTTAAATTGTCCTTTGTCTCCACGGCTATCAGTTCTGTTTCCTTCAGCAGAACCGAGGAGTCAGCACAATCTTAACCACAAGTTTTCCTAAACTGCCAGTTGCCTGTAGGTATAGGAGCGTCTGTCTCAAAGTCCGTGCTGTTGTCATATCTATATGATTCTTTTCAGATCAAGTTGTTTTCCAGAAATCTGGGAACAATACTTAAAATCTATTCTATGGATCTGTGAAAAAGAGTAAAAGAATTCTCTCATTTGTGGCTTACTAATAAGACTGAATTATCTATGCATTGGTTCCTATTTTATATTGGTCTAGAATAAAACTTGGAATGTTTTCTTTGTATTTTTTCTTTGATAAATTGGAGTCTAAGACATTGAAAATGTAATATTTTAAAATCCGTTCTAAGGCTGCAATTCTGTGGTCCAGCATGGAATCAGCATGGGAAGGAGGATGTTCTTAAGATCAGCTTAGGATTTATCCTTTGAAAAGGAACGGTAAGGAAGCTGGTGAGAAATGTTTAACTTGTTGCTGCTGAGTTGCAGGCTACGCTCCATGCTCCTGTGGTAGCTGGCTGAGGGAAGGGGCGACAGCCTTGGGCAGTCCAAGGCCAAGCTGGGCAGTGCCCGTCCCCTCCTACATGCTCATCAGATGATGTCTTTCTGCAGCACAGCTGTGCCTGAAAGAGGCTCTTAGTGCCTCAGCTCTGGTGTTTCTGTCTCTACAACACTGTACAGACAGGTATATCTATCAGTACATCGTTAGTATTCCTGTCCGTAAGAACCTCAAAAGTTACATGGTTTATATTTTGTGGACCGCATTTTCTTTGAGTCCTGTCTCTTTATCCCACGGTGAATTTGGAAGTCTTGGTGGTATAAATTAAGACAATGCATACTTCTCCACTTACATGACAATTTTCATTTTATTTTAACAGATAAACAATCAGATACTGTATGGAAGAAGTCATCAGAATGCCTCTGCAATCATTAAGACTGCCCCATCAAAGGTGAAGCTAGTTTTCATACGGTAAGAACAGCTCTCATCAAAACATTTGTTTGCCCTTTAGCCTAATACATTACATATTTACATATTTTGCCTGTTTTGAAAATGCTGAATTGCTCAGTTCTCTTTGAACTGAAATAAACCTTTTCCTCGACTACTCTTCTCAGGACAGTTGAAGAGTTCTCCTTAATAACGTGTTAAAAAAAAAAAAAAAAAGAGATCTAATGTAATTGAATGCCTATTTTAGGGGTTTCTGCTGAAGACTTGAGCTGTTCCTCTTGGGCTTGAGAGCACCCTGATAAGAGCTGCTTCTCCCACAACTTACTAAAGTGCTTTAGGCTGGTTCTGCCGGCACGAAGACGGGGTGGGCAGTTTGCTTCACCCAGGCTGCCCGAGGGGAGTGAGAATGGTGCAGGGGCTTGGGGCCGGAGAGGGAGCAGCTGTCAGGGGAGCAGGCAAGTGTGGATGGAGTACATGGAGCATGGGCTGGGCGAATGTGTGAAGAATAGCTTCGTGTGGGCATCAAAAGAGAATTTAAAAAGCGAGCTGGGCTTATTTGTGCAGAGAGGGAGCCTGAATTTGACGAGGAGCACTGAGATGGCTTCTGTAGGAGGGAATACGCTAAAACAACCTTTCATTTGCATGAGACTTACATGTGGGCATCTTTTCTTTTACTTCAAGCATGAAAATTTTTCCTCTTTGTATGTGAATTAAGGACACCTGCATGCATTCACTTTGAGGTTCAGGAAGTGTTATGACCCTGGGCGGGAGGTCTGGGAAGAAGCTGCCTCTTTCCCAGAACTCATATGCTTTAATATATTGGAACTTCATAAATGCATCTATTCCAGCTGTGACTTCCATTACGCTCTTATCCCCATGTCATTTTATAATGTGGTCTTCCCAACATATACATTGTACTTGCTATTGTTTTATATTCTTCGCTCATACACAGCTTACCTGTGAACAATGTAATAATCTGTGGGTGAATGCATATAAATGTGTACATTTACTCGCATGGCTCTGTCTGGTACAGCATACACAGAAATGATGGAAGAGCAGCATTAGCGCAGTGAAGAATGAGTTGCTATACTTGGCAGCACAGAGGATCTGGAGGAGATTAATGATCTTGCCTGCAGCTCCCGTGTTACTTTCCCCAGCTATTGAAAATTAAACGTCATGTACAACAACTCACTCACCATTACTTAATTGCATGTGGAAAATGTGTCTGCTTGGAAGCTCCAGAGGCAGAACCACAACTTAGGAAACCAAAACCCAGGGCTGGGTTTAGTACTGTCGGGCAGCACAGAGAGCGTGGGCTTCCTGCAACCTGCCCCGCTGCCCCGAGCACTTCGCTGTGCGGAGCTGCAGCAAAGGGCATGTGTTAGCTCGAGTCGCCCATGGATTGGAAATCCTTGGTGCGTATTTTGTATTGTGTTTAAGACTTAAAGGCCATGTAAGTTCTTAGCTGTAATTCCCTTTTTTTAGATTGTGTGTGTAGAAGTAGATTTCAAGACAAAATTTGTCTTAATGATCATAATTAGCAGATATTGGAAATACTATTGGATAAATCTTGTCTCTAGAACTTTAAAAAAAAAAAGTTTCCATTTTTAAATGGTGCTGCTGAGGTTGTAAACTTACGTCTTCGCAGTACCCAAGAGTATGCATCTTGTCACTGCTTTCGCCCTTGCAGTAGAGTGTGCTGACAACTGATGGGTCTGTTCGCTTGACCTGAGCAGCCACTCGAACAGCAATGAAAAGAAATTCTCCCACTGAGAGAATGTCGTTAGTAACTAGAGCACTGGTTCTAACGCAGGGAGAAAACTAATGCCGCCTTTTTTTGATGTACGGTCAACTTCTCATAGTAAGTGGGGCATTTCAAAATTTTAGCAAAGCCAAATTAGACTGTCTCTCTTAAAGGTGAATTTTAAGGAGAAACGAGAAAAATTTTTCTTTTCTCATGCAGCCTATATTCCATGAGCCCATTCTATCTTGGTGTTACCCATTCCTACACTTTAGGACATAAAACCAGTAGATGTGATTGACTGAAAACACAAACCAAAGGACTATACCAGTCCCAGAAGTCTTGTCCGTGATGCAGTTCGGTAGAAAAAGGTTTTTTTCTTGCTTTATGAACTTATTTTAAAACTATAATATAAAATGAGGGTATTGAAATGCCACTACTTATTGCATTGTGGTGCTAGCTGTAGTAAATAAGAGCAGCAACAGGCATCTTGAATCTCCATCCATCTCTCGTACGTGCATGTGCAATAGCTTTTCCAGCTGAGAACAAAGCGCTGAGTGTAGCAGACTCAGCTCTCCTGGTAGGTTTGCTGCTTGGCTGATTTCAGATATGTTCCTCTGGGCTCTAATGATGTGGAAAGAGCAGGATACCGTTACATTTGTTATGCTTTGAAAATGAGGAGGAGCCAGTTGCCACAAAAATACTATTTTCTACCTCCTGAGCGCTGTTACCCGTGCAACTTCTCTTAAAGGTAGGAGGCCCATAGCATAATGTAGCCAAAATACATCCTGGAGCACACCGTAAGAAGAGGCCACAGCTCTCCATAGCAAAATAACATGTACTGCAGGAGTTATGAGAGAAATGGATTTGGTCTTCATGTGCATGAAGATATTAATATTCTAATTTCACCAGTGAGAGGCCTGAGTAGGTTATAGTTTTCCAGAAACGCATCATTCTGCAGCCTAAAGTGTTCCTGCATGCCTGACTGAGCTGACCTGGGACATAAACACAAAACTGGTGGGGCTTTTGGACTATTACTAAAAAGTGCCCTCTTTGATATCCTGAGGCCTTATTTTCCTCAGATGAAGGATGCTCAGCAATAAGCATGCTGCTTTTCACTTGGAAGCAGGAAACAGCATCAAGGTTTTCCTAGTTCTGGTGTTTTGGTTCATGTGCAGGGCAGGGGGATGTTTCCATAAACTCTTTAATCAGTCACGAAAGAAGCCCAGAAATTCCTGGGCACAGAAAAGCTTTTCTGTGAGAACTGTAACAACTATCATGAAATAATTTAGATTTTGTTCACCCACATGTATTTTTTCTAGGAAAAAAAAAAAAGAATAGAAGGTGTCCTCAGCCTTTTTGACTTTTTACTAAAATCTTAACTTACCATCTGCACTATAAAAATCTGTTCACACTTTTTTTGTACCCAGGTAGTGTTACAATTCCATTCCCACCCTTTCCTGCAATTTTTGCTGATGAGACATAGTGCAGTGAGTGCTGTGAGAATCATAGACGTCCCCTTGTATTTGAAGGCTTCTCACTCTGGTTTATAAACATCTTTTCCTCAATTAAGTTGATGATGATTATTTAAAACAGTTGATTTTGGCCAGGTTCCAAAATATAGGTCTTAACACAGCAGTGTTTCCCAGTGGTCTCATTAATTACGTGAGCTTGTAATAGCATCTAAAAGATTTGCAGATATAGTGTCGCTTTACTTTTTTTTTTTTTTTTTTTTTTTTTTTTTTTTTTTAAAAACAAGCAGGATGTGAATACCATAAGTTTTCAATAATCTGTGGGACTTTATGCCCTGATGTCAAAAATCAGTGGGAGTCCTAAGGTTACTTGGGCAAATGTTGTTCATTCACTTGGTCTCCAGACCTGTTTCAACTACTGCTCCAACTAAGATATCATACAACTGCATACAAGCTATTGGGTTTCTCTCCTGGTTCTTGATGTACTTTGTATTCCCAAAAAGCATCCACAACCCCTTACAAAGCTGTTGTCAAATGATCTTTTAGCATTGATGATGTGTCTAGTTGCAGATAGTTTGTCAGGAGGTTCATCTCCCTTAGTTTAGACATCTAGAGGTCATCTGGACCTCTGTGATTAGTGAACAGTTGTTGGGAACCTCCAAAGAGCAATTCAGTTCATCCTGTCCTAAGTTAGGCCATTTAGGTGCTGGGATGAATTGCCCTTCTGAGTGGATCTGGTTTGGGATTTGTCTTGATTTTGCACTCATCATAGAAGCAGTTTGGACAGCATCTTAGAGGAGATGCTCTGCTTTAGACAGGTGATGAATCTCATTCAGCACGCCCAACAAGGATTTTCTTAGCATTACATGACGTGAGCTTATACCATCACAAACCTGAGAGACGTAAGAGTAAGTAAAATGGAAAACAGAAGATGTCCTCAAAGGAGGGCATGGAACCTGAATTCAAGAATTAAAAGTCTGAGGTTAATGAACAAATGAAAAAAAAAAATCCACCCTGAATTTGGCTGAGGCTGTGACTTCTGGTATCTTCTTTAGAAAGATAACTTTCTGAATGCTTCGTAGACTATTCCAACTGCGTGTGACATTCCTCCGAAGTGCCAGAGACAGCTTTGTGATAAGTGCAGCACAGCGTTGCAGGACAACTTAGCTGAAGCCTTACAGCACACAACTTTAACTTCCCTTCAGGCTTACTTTCTGCAGCATGGAATGAGTAATCCCTCTAGATTTATATTTGCATATTGCTCTCTTTAGGCTTTTTTTGTGCCAAGTGTTTATGGTGGTTAATTATTAGTCAATAACTGTATTTGTCTTTGCTTAAGCTGTACAGCTCCCCCTTCATTGGAGGTGCAGTTGTTAGATGGAGCCAAACATCAGAAGTTCTTCTCTGATCAGCAAGAAAGGATGGGGAATGTCCAGGGGTCCTATTGAGACTAGAAAGCAAGTAAAATGTAGTAAAGTATGGCAATCTAATCAAATAAATCTGAGAGGGTATGAGCGTTTCTAAAGTTTAAAGAGTCTTTGCCACTTATATATTGCTTTGGTCTTGCTTGCCGTGACCCTTTGCAGTGAGGAAAGCTGCTTGTTTCTTGTGTCAAGCTATAATTAGTGACGTTGGTACAAGCAATAGGTACTCTCACCTCCAAGCAGATCTAATTCCTCTTTTCACTCAGAAACCCATCCTGAGACGTTAGAGGCAATAAAAGTATTTGTGGGAGGAGTGATGAATTCCTTCCCTATTCAGTTTATATGTAACTGATGAAATATAAACAGCTCTCTGGTGCATGAGCTCAGGAAGGAGGTGGGCTGCCGTCCCAGTGTCTTATACAAACCAGTATGAGAGCTGGAACAAGAGCAGTGGATGTTTATCATTTCTGCAGATAATGGAGGGGCAGCGTCTGAGCCTCCCTGCTGTATAAATTGCGTTGTACCTTACTTTGACCCTGCGAGTATGAAGCTGTGTCTTGACTGTGAAGGGTTTAGACGTCTTAACCTCAAGCAATATTGAGCACTGGTAACTGAGAACAGCTTTCTCGGAGGTGGTTATGTCGCAACTATTGGCAAATACATGGAATGCTCATTTGCAGTCACTGTAATTTGAATACGATGTTCAGACTTCTAAGCTGTCTGCTCCTGAATCAAAAGAAAATGATTGCTCCTTTCAGTTGTAAATAAATTCGTGTTTTAGTTGAGGACACTTATGGAAGTGGAGAGCAGAAAGAGCAATTTATTATTAGATCTGTCACTTTAAAATATGTTCCCACTTTGATTCTGCTTTGAAGCATTCTCCTTTGAAGCAGCATTAAAGTATTTAAATACGTACGAGTCCTAGCAGGGAGAGATTACAAGTTGTGACACTTCATAACCTTGGTTTTGGAGGGGGGGGTTGCATATTTTTTTTTCCAGGGAATTACTGTAAGTGGGGTTTGTATTGCTTGAAATAATAATTGCCATCCATTTAAAACTGCATAAAGATGTTTGCCCAGTGACTTGGGGGGGGAATATTTCTGTGTATATATGAAGTAGAAACTAGTTTGTATAATTAATTACACACCACTTTATCATGCAGATCAGTGATTTTTAGAATATTTCTTACAAAGGTTTATACATACCTTGTTATTTTCAACTTTGCTCCTAATTGCAAGGTATGCAGCGTGCATTGTAAGCTACAGAAGTGTTGTTAGTTTTCATGCTGTTTGTGCTTCATATAAACTCCTGTCAGAAAAACCTCTGCCATCAAGTAAGAATTGCTAGGTATCTTAAACACCTTACATTTGCTGATTTATTCTTACAGGCTAGAAAAGCAACATAATTAGGTTGATGTCTCCTGAAGATAAGAGGAGGAAAAATATCCTTGCCTAGTATGCCTTACGGGGTAAAATGCACTTGAAAATTGTGAAACGCTTATGAAATTCATGGGCTTGATTCTGTGCATTCCTCAGATTTCTGTCTTGGCCCTGTGCACGCGTGTTTCGGCATCACGGGACGCTCTGCTTCTGATCTTAGCGTGGTTTCTGACTCTTGCAAGACTTTGAGCAGGGCCAAGAGGAGAGGCTGGGAGCGAGTACAAAACTGAGCAGCACAGAACAAATTCCTTTGAATTGTGTGGCTGTTTGGTTGAAGATAAGTAAATGAATTCACCAACCTTTGCCTGCAGGATTTATCATTTCAAATGCCTGTGACTGAATTTGCCATACGCTGCTCTGCTCAGAGCTGTTGATTTACAGCATTGTCTTTCAGTGATCAGAACATGCTAACTTCATGTGTTTAACTCCTGAGGGATAACATGAGACTTTTTTCTTTCAGGCACTTCTGTAAGGTGTACTAGTCTCATATTTTATTTCAGAAATTAAAGAGGAAAAAATTCTGCTTGTGTTACGCTAACCTGGAAGGTAGTAGGTAGGACCAGAAATCAAGCCCAGAAAACCCACTGCATGAGAAGTCATGTCCTTTCATCTCAAGATCTGTATCTGCAAAGCAGCAGTATTACTGATCTCCGCCTCTGTCATGTTCTGGCGAGCAGAGGTTGTGTGATAGTACTGAATCTTTAGCAAAATGGGGTTTGCATCATGTTCCTGCCTTCTGTGTTCTGTGAGAGTTGTTCACCCCAAAAATAGAGGTGCATCAGTACAGTTTTTGAAGCAAAATTTGGAGTCTCTTTTTTTTCATATGCCTCAGATTTGCCTTAAACAATATCACTGAAATCACATTTCACTTGGTTTGGTTTTATAGAGGCCAAAAAAATGCAGAGCTAATTCCACAAGCCAAATAATTTTAAATGGCAGTTGAGGAAAAACATTAGCAAGGCAGAATGCTATTTAATAAAAAAAAAAAAAAAAAAAAAAATTGAAAGTTAAAAA
>VFFE01009212.1:1972733-2051649 GCA_008921705.1 Burhinus oedicnemus | reverse complement strand
TTCTATTAATAAACCAAGCTGTACAGAGCCCCGTTATGCTAAATTAGTGATGTTGGGATTTTCTGCCATCATCCTGTCCCTGCTTATCTTGCTGAAAATGGGGCAGGAGGTGGAAGGAAACTGCTCTTTTGGATGTTTTGCTCTAGGAGGCCACAGCAGTTCTTGGAAGAGTGAAAGCTAGTCTGCGTAGTCAAGAATCAGTGTACAAGTTTACCTGTTGTCCCTTCTGGACTGCTGCATGAGAGGCAATTTTTTTTTTTCTTTTTTTTATGCCATTTCCATCATATCTCAGAGCCAAAGGGCTTTTGTGCTAAATGTATTTTTACTGCAATTTTACTTCAGGAGTCTTAGATAAATATGTTATGCCACAATAATGTAATAGATACATCAGTATTTTGCCCAAGTAAATGAACTACCCAGCCAAATTCACCGTGCCGCTTCTGGTTTGGAATGTGGGGACTGGGGTTTTATTCTCAGCTTAGTTGTTGTGGGATTGTTATTTTTTTTCCTGTTTTAGGACAGTTACCTTGGATTAGGCAACTGACACTACCCTTCAAGAGGGACGGTAACTTGAACACAGAGATAGTGAGGGTTTCACATGAGAGGAATCATCTTGGATGATTAACTCCAGTGGTGATATTTTTTTAAATTCCTATTTAAACACAATAGTCATAGCTTCTATTCTTGTTCTCAGGTTCATTTACTGAAGGTAACATTGAGCGATAGCATGGTTTTGGTCTTTTCCTAGGAGGATACAAATACTTTTTTCGTGTACTTTATATACAGGTTACTGATTAAGGTTAGTGTTGGGTGGTGATTTTTAAAGCTGCGAATAAGGTAAAGCTGCAGTCAGAAAGACGGTTGCTCGCAAAGACACAAGCAACCTGCAGTTTTCTGTTGTCCCGTCTCTCTGTCCACGCTCTCTAGGTGGGGAACCGCAGGGGTCAGCTGCCTGCCGAGCCAACGGCAAAGCCAAACTGCAACGCAGGGCAGGAGGTTTTGTGCCTTTATGGAGTTTATGGTCTGTTGATCACTTTAGATGATGCACGTGTTTGAACGTGTGCCAGGAAAGAAATTTGGTGAGGAGAGAAGAATTCGCATTCTAATTCATTTTTCTTTCTAGTGTTTTCCTCTTGCTTTGTTAGTTGCCAGTTTGGCGTATGGGGGGTTTCAGTCTCTGTGATCTGACTGATCAAAAAGTTCTTGAAACTTCTCGCGTTGTTTCAGAGAGTCTGGTTGTATCATGAACTGGTACAATTCCTGTGGTTAGAAGGAACCTAATGCATTGGTAATAAGAAATAATTATTATAGAAAGCTATGCCAGTTCTTTTACTAGCTTTGGGGTATCATTTAACTTGATTTTCATAAAAATCAGATGATGCTAATTTTATGGATTTCCATTACTGCCACATAGTAAAAAAAGTGCCCTTTTTTTTAATATCCATATCTAATGTTTCTCTTCTGCAAATTAAAGTTGAGAAGCAAAGAATCCTTTAAATTTTTTTCTCTTAATTTAAGAGTTCAGATTTCAGCGAGTTTGTATTTTCTGCTGCTTTAGTGTATGAAACTGTAAAACAAAACTTTTGTAGGTGAAGGCAACAGTACAGTTGGGATATGTGATAAAATCTGCCATAAAGCAAGGTAGGGTTATCTTAAAGATCGAACTTAAGTGTGTTGACCTGACCTCTTCCTTGTAGCATGTTTTTATCTTTCTCTGTTCTCTCCTGTCTTTCCAAGAAGTTATGTAGAGACATTTAAATAAGAGTTGAGTAGACATTTAAATAAGAGTTGAGTTTGATTTAGATCAGTTTATTTCTTTTGCTTAGTCAAAGTTTTGGGTTTCTTTTCTAATTGCTAATGAAAAAAGTAAAGCACAGATGTATAGATTTTGATTCCCAGAGTACTATTTGGTTAATCTGACATGTTTATTTAATTTGAAAGCTTTAAAATGGTGTTGCTTATGAAATCCTAGATGTTTGCTTTTTTGTTTTATTTAAGTAGGCTTTTGGGCTGTGCTCATCACTGTGGCATATGAAGCTAACAGAACATTAATTCACTTTGCAAAAGAAAGTGACCTTTTTTAAAAAAAAAAAAAAAAAAAAAAAAAAAGGCTCTTGGAAGTTACAAAGTTATCAGATGTCAACTTAGGAATACATTTTAAAGAGGATAGAGGAAAGGATGCCATACGTAATAAGCATCTTGGAAAAATAATGCACTTTATATGTAGGAGGAATCAATGTTCATCCGTTTTCTTCTCCCTGCATTTTATAAAAATTCTTCCAAGTTTTTACATTGAATCTTTTAGAAAAGACCACAGCAAATATGAACAAAAAAAGAAAAAGCAATCTATTGCAGTAAAGCAGGTGTTATATTTCAGTAATGTGAATGTTAGACTATGAACAAGCAGTTTACAAATGTAGACGCTATTAGAAGTGGCTAACGAAGTATTAGCACATGTATTGATGTGTAGGGACCATAAACTCCAACTGCATCCTCTGATAATCCACGCAAAATTAGATTTCCAAAGAATGCAATGTCAGTATGTCCCAGATGAAACTACTGTGGTCCCAAGAAGGGATGTAATCTGTTTGCTAGCAAAGAACGAAAGCAAAAATGAAATGTGTTTCTAAACTCTAACTTCTGGTAAGAAACAGCACGTTTTATGCTAGTAAGATCATTTTCTTAATGGGCAAAATCTACTCAAAAGAAAAGTTTGGCCATTATGATTTAGTGTGTAATATGTTGTTGGTTGGTTGTTTTACAGAAGTGAAGATGCAGTCAATCAGATGGCTGTTACTCCTTTCCCATTACCTTCTAGCTCCCACTCTTCTATTGAGGTAAGGTTTATGAGATTTTTTTTAATTGGGGATTGCTAAATTAGATAGATTAATCATAATTAGCAGTTCATTATAAATTCGAGCACCTTGTCTAATTAAACCTTGAATCATAAAATGCATTGGGTAGGAACTTGACCTAATAGGCATATTTTCCCTTGTCTCTTCTTTATTGATCTCATCGTTACTGAAAGGGCTGGCATGGCATTAACGACAGGTATTAAACATGTTATTGCTGTACAGGAGGAAGAAAAGTCTCCAAATGAAAACCTTGCCATCTCCTATCCTGCTCCTTTTTCAGCTGGTTATAGTGTAGTTGTGGTGAGGCTCTTTTGCCTGGAACATGGATTTCCTCCTACAGAAGAGAAACGAGGGTTTTTCAGGGAAAGGCTTCCACCATCTAAGTTCCTTTTCCCCCAGGATACCCTCCGATCAGCATCTCTAAAAACAAAATAGGGATGACCAGCAACTAGCTACGGTCAAAGAGGCCACTGTGTATGTGGTTTGCATTACAAGAGCCCCTAGAGACAGTCCCAGCCTAGCTGAGAGCCCTGATCCACCTTGTTCTCCTGTGCACCAGCATCGGACTGTGTCTCATTCCTGCGCACTTTCTCCCTGGAGGAGCAGACGAGGGCTGTTTAAGCAGTGAGCTCTAGTACACAGTGTTGTAGCATACAATGTTCCAATGCAAAAACTTCCTTAGTGTGGTAATGTTACTGGTGTTTTTCTTCATTAGAGTTGCTGTCTCAGCCCCGGTGTAGACTGATTGCTCTCTTGTGCACCATGAATCCCTGCAGTGTCACCACATCGTAATCATTTTGACATCTCGATATAGTGTAACTAAATTTTCTAGATAAAGTACGTGGTTAGCCTTGCTGTTGCTTTTTAATTCTATTTCTATTTGACCTAATAAAGCAAAAGATGTTTTATAATTCAATTGGGGTTTGGTCTTGCCTTGAATTGATAAATTCATGTGCATTCAACTCCTGGTATTTCAATAAGCATTACTGTGATCCCCCAGCACTGATCCACTCTAGGTAACGCTGGATGAATCTCCTGTTTGCACGCTTGCTATTGCTTTCCAGATTATATTACCACTGATGCCTACTTCCATACAGGCGTAGTGCTGTACAGTGCAAGAGCCGCTTAGTTTTTGTTTGGATCTGAGTCATTTTTGGACAGTGCTTTGGCTTTCCATTCTCTCTCCGTGAAAGCAGCGTGTCCCAGGTGCAGCTGGTGGATTGCAAATCGTTCTACAATTTACAGAGCCCAAGTTCATTTTATTTTTGTTGACTCTTTAATACCTGCATTTGTTCCCAGCTTTGTTGAATATTTGTGTCTTCAGGAGGAGCCAGGAGGCTTTGTTTAGGCACGTTCTGTGCTGTGGTCGAGTGACCGTAATTAGACTCTACCAGCATGCAGAAACCAAAGCGCTCAGCCTGGTGTGCGATGTTTGCCTTTAGAGGTAGATGCTTGTGGGTTGAGTTTCATGCATTAATGGCAAGCTCTTACTATTTACGTTGTGTCTGTTTTATAAGTAAATGCAGGTTTTTACTTCTAGCTAGTATCTTTTTGTTATATAAAATAAATGTAACCAAAAGATACTGTTGCTGTATCGAAATTTACATTGCTTTCCTTTGTCAGCTGTTCCTGTCTTTAAATAACGCAAAACGAAACTGACTGTACATTATATCTTGAAATTGTATCTTCAAATAACTTTGAAATACCAAATAACTATTTTAACATTGTGTTACATACACTGTCCATGAAACTTGTGAGATCAGATTAAATAGCCTGGCTAGTGTAACAGAATATCAGGGTGCCATAGCTACCGTGTATTATTGAATTAATTTTCTTCAACTTATCTCTTTGTCTTTGTTAAGGTATTTTAATATGGAAAGTGATAAACAGTAAATGTGCCTTAAAACAGGGTCTTGCTTCATTGCGTGGAGTTGCAGGACAGGCTAATACTATGTTGTGGTGTAATACTGCGGGCAAGCCACCAGAACCAAAGTATACTAAATATTAATTACTGTAAAATACCTGTTTTAAAAACCTTTCATCCATCAGAAAGCCATAGAATGAGGTGTTTTGTTGCAATACTCAACAGAGTGAGCCTTTGCACTAATGCAGATGTACTTTACCTGGTCAAGTGGCGATCATGATATTTGGGTAATTCTCATTGTGCACGTAAATGTAAAATGTCTAATGAAAATGCAGAAATAATTTTGCTTCTAGGACTGCAGATCTTGACATTTGATTTGTTGTACATAGTCCATTTTGCTTTGCAATAGAGAACAGCTCCACATTTGGATCAAAGGCTTACGTGTATTAAAACTATTTTGAAATAAAGTAAATGAAAATAATAGATCAAAAATCTGTTCAGATTCAGGGCCTGGTTGGTTTTAAAAAAGTGAAGGAGAATTAACGTGTTAAGTTTTACGTGTAACTGAATTAGTGATACTCTAACCTTTAAATTTTAACTTAACGTTGTCCCTGAAAAGATGCCATTTCCTATCTACCTTAACTTTAATTGTCAGTATGGGAAGGAAATAATTTTTCTTGCAAGCGTATGCTTCTTAAATATATGCTAGTTACTATCTAGGGAAAATACCAGAAAATCCTGATCAGACAAGCTTTTCTACTTAGTATGGTGCTGGTTTATGTTTCAAGGGCCGTTTTTGGGGGGAATCTTCTATAGAAAGAGAAAAATCTTCATGCAGGAGAAGGTTCTGGAACACATCTTTGTGAAAATACTTCTGTCTTTTGGTCCATTACCTTAGTTTGCTGGTTATCCAGTGGTTGTCATTGAATGTCATTTGCGGTCTTCTCGCACTGATGTGTAGAAGTATCCGAATCCTGAGGCTACATTTGCACTTCGAGGATTGTGCTCCAGTGCTGGCTGAAGCCTGCTGAGCTTGGTGGCCAAGTGCTCTAACCAGAAGAGCTTCAGCTCTACTGATGCCTCCAGGGTGGAGCGCTCAATCCTGCTGCTACCAATCCATTCAGATTGTATGAAGGAAACTGGACTTCCTTTCATACAAACTCAACAGTTTTCACAGTTAATAGGGGTTAGGCTGGCCTTGAAAGTTGACCCAGATCTGCACCTTAGCACTGGTATCAGACTACCTCGTGGTACTTCGGGCCAGCCAAGTGGAGACCAAGGTCTGTCTTTCAAAACTTGTATCGTTTATTTGTCTCCTGACATTAGGATGCTTTAATTGTGGATCTTTTTACTTTTTCATGCTGCTACTTGTTTAGAAAAACAAAAGAAAAGGTAAAATTGTCTAATTTTTTTTCTTTAGCTATTATGGGGGATCATAGCTCTGTTTAAAAAAAATGCTATCAATCATTTCTACCAGGATCATGGTGGCACTGAACCTGCAAGCAGCGAAGAAGACCCGAGTTTGGAAGTTGTCATGAAAAGCTTGACTGATGAGGAATCCAACAAAGCTGTAAGTGACTTAAAGCAATATTTAATGACGATCAGAGCCTAGAAAATACAGGCTCATTGCCTTGATTTGTTTTCTGTCTGCCTTTGTGTTGGAGTATTACAGCACGCTTTTGCCAAGTAATATCCAGTACATGTAAGAGCAGAATCAAGCTCTTAGCTTTACATACATACACTGTTTTCATGAACTAAGCAGTCAGTATAATTTGTTAAAATACTGAGATAAGAGTTTTTATGTAGCGTTTTGGCTCTCTCTTGAGTTCTTTCTCAGTGAGGGGATTGAGTTTCCACTCTTGCCATCCATGTGTGACAAACTTCAGAAAAAAGCGTGGTCTGTAAATCGTATTCTTATTTATATTCATAGCTTCATAGATTCTAAGGCCAAAATGTCTATTATCATAATCTAGTCTTGCCTCCTGAATAACATAGCTATAGAGTTACTCTCAGTAATTTCTACACCAAGCCCATAACTTCTGGTTTAATGTGGTACTGTCAGTGAGCACTGTAATAAATACTGAACTTCTCATTGATACAGATGGGTTTTTTTGTTGTTTAATATGTCAGGATTGTGCATTATCAGAAATTTGAAAGTCCTTCAGGGTGCAGCTCTAATCTCTTTTTTTGGACTCTATGTTAAAAATTTAAAATGGAAAACTACTAAACGTGCTGAAGAGTGACTAACCTAGAGGTACATAAAATTTGCTGAGACAGTCTTTTTGTCCAACAGCCCTCTCCTTTTTCAAGGAGTGCGTTGGCTGAGACTTGCTGTGCATGCGCAGTTTGTGTGTGCTGTCCTCAACTAAGGAAATCTGGCGTTTCTGGATTTTTTTTTCTTAGATGTCTTCTTCCTGCTTCATCATGACTTTTGCAAAGAATGTCCTGGGTTTTGCAAATATGAATTGAATATACATAGTGTTCTATAGCTAGTAAGTATTTAATTAATGAGTCTATGAACTCTAAGAGGTAGGAAGTGTTATGTGCTATTCAAGCATCAGAATTAATCACCCATGTAAAATGGATTCATTCATGTTCCTAAGGAATTACAAAAAAGTTGGATTATTTGTATTTGGTAGCCTTGTGCAGAATCCTCCTTTGATGTGCTGAAATATAAATTAATCAGAATTTTATTGTATGTATTTACAGGTGTAATTCACCTGGTTTTATTGCTGCTCTTGCTCAACTTGGCAAGAAATTTTTGAGGGCTTACAAGATAACGTGAAAAATTGCTCAGAGACTGAAATGGATAAAAATACATAAAATATATCATACAAAAATGAACTCTTGGTGTAGGATATTGTGCTGTGCAGCTTTTTGAAAGGTATTAGAGGAAGCACGAATTTAATGGGGGGGCGGAAATTTGCAGCAATCCAAGATAGGTGTGGAGGTCAGATGCCGCTGGAACAACAGGGAACCCGCAATATATGGGCAACTTCTTTTCAGACTTGAAGGAAGAAAGAAGGGAGCTGTGGGGTCAAAGGGTAGGAGCTGTAGTATTTTAGACTGAAAGGTAAAAAAAAAGAAAAAGATAAAGCATTGGTAGTAAGAGTGGTCCAGAACAGGGCAATGGCAGAAATGTAAGAGAAGGCAAAGGCATGGATTTGTTGAGGACCTCTAGGTGAGCAGAACATCAGTGTAGTACTTAGTTTTTCTTTCCCAGTGTGCATACCAAGTTATCTCAACTTTCCACTTAAATTGTTTATGTAACAGCAACTGCCTGCTACAATTTACTTTTTGTCTTTGGAATTCAAAACGCTTTATCCAGCAGGCCAGTGTTATTATCCCCACTGCAGCACAGAGAGGAGGTGACCTGTCCCAGGTCACTGGTGAGACCAGGAGGCAGTGAGAGTGTCAGTCTTCTGGCTGCTGCGTAGCCCTGCCTTCATTCAGTGGATATTTGCTTAGAGGTGACTCACTGGTTTTTCCATTAGCTAAATAGATACTGAAAAGTTAAGGGCTAGGAGGTGGATTTAGAAAAGTATTTGAATGCCTATGAATCCAACTGCTCATTCCATAACGCCTTCAGTTGGGCCAGCCCTTGGTTTAGCGGCATAAATGGATGAAAAATAGTGGTGAAAGCCAGTTTCATAATTTCAGGGGTTTCTTTCAATCAGGATTTTAAAACTACATGGCAAATATTTCAAAGTGTATCTTATTTTTGTAAATGCTGATGGTTGCGATCAGTCCCTTTGGACAAGAAGGAAATGAGTTTGTAGTCATAGTGGCGTTAAGACTTTGACACCACAGTGCAGCACAAGACAGCTCATTATTTTGAGGAAACGAGATTTCTCTTGCAGTCTTTTGGTGACTGTTCAGGCAAAAGAAAACAGTGCCTTGTTTTTCATAGCATGATGGTTGCTACTAGAGCCTAATGCTACTTCACCATTGTTATTGCATTTCTCAGTCATATGTCAGGAGAAATCAGGAATGTAGAAGTCAACAAGTAAGATCAAGTTCACCGAGTAAATAAAAAGTACGTGCTTATCAGCGGAGATCTTCCACAAGTATGTACAGCTCAAAACACGGGCAAGATGTTTCACAAAATGACAGCTGTAATAAAAAAAAAAAAAATTCACATCATTCTCTATTCACTTGTTGCTGATAAATTTGTCAGTCTCTCCCAAAATACTTTTTGTTGTCACTTCATCACTTTAAAAAGTATAAAGTTATATAATGGACATCATTGTAGACTTGGATGATAAGAGAGGGGAAAGAAAACAACTTTATTTCTGAACTGGAGCCAATGGAAGTGTTAGGCAAAGTCTGCATGCTTATTAGCTGAGGTTTGAGGTGGCCTGAGAGAAGGTCATGGTTTTCTGAGGACTGTAGCTGTCTTGCTTTCCGTAAGGTGACGTTGGAAAAAAATTGATATGTAGGGCTTTGAGCTGCTCTTGAAACTTTCAAGTTTACAAAGGTGAAAAAGGCTTGAGCAGTCGTTCTGTGTGCTCTGAAGCACCTTGCATCGTTAGTGTCCTGGCAGAGCGTGTACGCAATTCAGTGTCCTATAGGTGGGATAATTAAACTGATGTTTGGTATGTGGGAATGGATTCATTTTGCTTGAAATATTTGAACTTGGAACAATAATCTGTCTTTTCCGCAAATAGAAAACATGTGTCTGAAACACTGGTGAAGAGGAAGGGCTTTGTAAAAATGCCTTTGGATACATTTGAGGGAATTGAATTCAATTAAACCAGTTGGGGTCACAGGCTTATGACAAATGCTGAGTGTACAATCAGTGCTTGTGGCCCTGGAAATATTTTTATTTTGTTCAGGTACCTCTAGCATAGTCTGAGTTAAATGGAGAAGATTAGAGACATTTAAAGGTGATGCTTGGTGCTTACTTGATGTGCAAGATGAAGTTTCAGAGTTTAGTCATGTATCAGAATGAAAAAGGGAAGTATGAAATAATTTTTCATTGCTCATTAAAACAATCTCTCATAAAATGACAAAGCAGTCTTCCCATTTCTCCCCTGACACCTCTGATAATACAATGAGATCACCGCTTTTATCTTTTTTCTTGTTATCCGTTTGGATAATAGTTACAGTTGTATAGTTACAGCAAGCTCGGAGAAAAATGCAGGAAAAAAAAATGCCGGGGGGGGAAGACTGTGGGGCTTGGCATGATTTAACATAATAAAACTCCCAGAAACACAGACAGTATTTTCAAGCTTGGTTACCTAAAATGTGATTTATGTATTTATTTTTAAATGTATGAATTGTCATCTTAGTTAGAAATTCTTTTGAGATGCAGAATATCTCTGTTGTCTTTTGAAGTTGGTACTCAGCTTTTCTGAAAACCAGGCCGTTTATCAGGTTTCTTTAACGCGGGGTGAGATAACTACCTAACAGCGTGATCAAAGTGGCCTAAGTCTGGCTAAGAGCTAACAAGGGGAGGACACTGTAACTGTCTGGAAGCGGTTGTAGAAGGAGGAGAGGAAAAATATTTTTTAGTGTATTGCAAAGATATGGAAAGAAATTAGGATAGAAGTGGAGCCTGTGACTGAAGTGCCATTGTTTGAGATATTTATGAGGCTGGATGATGCATTTTAAGCAGTTACTTTATTTAAATGCTGGCAGCATGCTCAGTGCTGCTGAGGACTACCGAAAAAGGGAGGGGGATGGAGAGAACAGATGACTTTGAACCCCTTCTTGCTGTTGGCACCGAAGGGTCTGTAACAGGTACCTGTGTGCTAGAGGCTCGGCACACAGATACCTGCACGTTTCCACGCAGCATGGGAAGTGCTGTCCCCATCACCCCTGGGGACACACTTCCTTCTTCTTTAGATCTTCTTATTGCTCAGGAACAGTATAAACAATGCGTGATAGTCTCCTCCCAGCAAATCTCTTCCTTACATTGTATGCCTTCAAAATTGTTGGGTGTTTTTTTAATAATTTCTGATATTCCCTATATTCATACTAGCTTTTCCTCTTTCAAATTCTAGCCTTCAGCTTTGTGTTGTGCTACAAATGTACTTAAATGAAGAAATATCACTGTTGGCCTAGAACCATCATTCTGAGGTTCAGAGGATATTTTATTTAAGCTAATGAGACATTTTTGATACACTTCACTTTCTTTTTTGACTTTCTAGGACGTGAAATGTAAAGCTGACAAACCAGTGGTGGCAGATCAGCAGGAAGTGGAGGAGCAGCTCCCAGAAAATGTATGTGTGTTTATGTTAACTGATAAGGGGGGGATTCTGAAGATTGAGTTATTTATGGGGGGAAGGGGTTAACTGGGGAGACATTAAAATCATTTTCTTGGTGGAAACTTAGAAAAGTTACTTGCTTCTCTTTAAGTAAGTGGAAATAGTCACACAGGCTAATGTCAAGAATGTTCTTTGCTGTTTAAAAGTAAAAACAACAACAACAACAAAAAAACCCCCACACAAAACAAAAAAAAACAAACAAAACACAAAAAAACCCCAAGAACCAAACAAAAAACAACACGTTATTTGGTATGAGAGGCACAACTGAGAAAGGTGAAGTCCTGTCCCTACTTCCTTCATGAGCATTTCTGGAAGCACAGTTATCCAGTCATCCTGATTTTCCATTTATTTATGAAGAGAATGTTCTCAGTTCATCTATGCTTATTGCTCGTTTCCCTTCTATTGACTTACTGGATTTAGTAAGGTACGATAATCAACAACTAATGATACTGTCCACATAACATCCCTTTCTGTGATTGATAACTGATCTCTTTTGCTTCTGCTTTGCTTTTAGGTCCTCAACCAGATCAAACAATCCAAATCTTCAACAAAAGTACCAGTCAACTTACAGGAGATACCCCTGGTGCCAGCACCTACTTATCTTTCTCCAGAGGCAGAAGTCACCAGCCGTAGTATGAACCACTTATTTTTTCCACCAATATAGTGTATATTTAGTACCTTAACCCAGGATGGATTTTTTTTTCTTTTTTTTTACCCATTCAACTTCTGCTGAGATTTTTTTCTTTGAACATCCAAAGACCTATTTTAAGTTATTTTATAAAGTGTTTGTATTTTTCTCTCATTTTACAATTTTTGAGAGCTTGAAGGTGTCTTCGCTTGTTTTTCTTGACTTTTACATACAAAGGTATTGTTCCTCTCTTTAATTAAAATAGAATGAAAGGCAATCTGGGACATCCTGTACATTCCATGGTGCTGGAACATGGCCTTATCTGTCCTGAATGGAATACACCTTGCCATCGTTATCTGAATTGTATGGGTTGTAACTGAATTAGGTGTCCTCCCAGACATTTACTGTGATTGTTTACTCCCAGAACTCTAGAGTCATTCTGATTTAAAGACTTCAGAAGTGACTCAGAGTTGCCTTCTAGATTGATTTGGATTGGTAAAGGTGAAGAGCAAAATACAAGAGCTTAATTAGTTGCTCTCAGACGACTTAATTCTTTATTCTTTCATGTTCTTAGGTGTCTTTCCACCTCCACTGCCTGTGGATCCAGCAACGTGTCCTATAGTTCCGGGGCAGGAGATGACTATAGAGATATCTAAGGGTCGGTCAGGCCTAGGACTCAGCATCGTCGGGGGGAAAGACACTCCACTGGTGAGTTTCTGGTAAAATAATGTTTACTGTCTCTGTTAAAGGAGACACAGAAAATGTAGAAACTAATGATGCCATTAATCTGTAATTGCTGTAATGAATTGTTCGGTACAGGGAGGAGAAACCAGCAACTATAATCTCCGATAACAAATTGATAATTTTGCCTTGTGTCAGATCAGTTGTTTTCTGTTCCTGTTTAAATGGAAAGGTTTGTGTTTCAGTAGTGCTTTCTGCTATGGTCAGAGTTTACAAATATGTATATTTTTTTTTTTTAACCATTGTGAATTACGAGTTTCAAGCAGGTAAATTACCAAAATGGTTGGACTAGAAATTAATGTCACGGAGGCAGAGCTACCTCAGCAAGGTTAACACCTCCGTCTTGAGAGCATAAATGCTTAGTAGCTGTTTAAACAAACTGTGATTTATCTCCCTGCCAGCAAAAGCCCTTGCTGAACAGAGGTAAACCAAAGGTAATCTTTTATTGTTTTCTGTGTCTTTTAGCTTAATCTTGCTCTTGGCTATGTTGTTTATAAAAAAAATTATCTTCAGCTAAATTAAAATATATCCGTTCAAGTGTAAACTCAGCGAGTTAGTTATGCTAAACCTTTCTCTGCCTCTGCCATTGCTGTTTCCTCTCCACTTTCCGTTTAAGAGATCCTATGTTACAGTATAACAGAATGTCAGATTGGTTTTTTAAATGTCAAATTCAGTTCTTCCAGTAAACAAGTCTGCTGCAGAGGTGTCTTTCCTCGGTTCTCCTGAATCCCCTGCCGCAGAGACACTTAAGGCAATAGAGCTGCTCTGTTACATGCAGTTGTTCCCGAAAATATCATGGTGGTGCATCATTAAGCAGTGAAGTGCTGTGAGTGTCAGCAGCTACAAACAGTTGCAATGTGGTTGGTAATCCTTTTCCAGACCAAGAAAAAGAAGGAAAAAAACCCCGAGGAAGTTGAAAGGAAAAAGAAAGTTTTGTTTTGCAAAACATAGGCTGTATCTTTTACAGTATCAAATCTGAAATTGGAAAAGGTTCAGCTTTGGTCCCATTTATCCAAGTCTCTGATTATGCAGAGTTTGGATGAATTGGTCTGTTTCGCATGGAGATAGATCTGAGGTGTGTTGAAGGCTTAAATCAGCCTATATGGTTTTCCACTCTGTCCAGCAGTGTGCTGTTTTTTACCCAGTCCCTTTTTTGTCAAGCTCCTCAGTGTTGAGTAAATTCAAATAAGAAGTTCAGTGTTAGTCATCTCTCTGCTTTTTCATTTAACTGGAATTTGGAAATAATACATGGCAGTCTGTCAGACGCAATCTGGTACATGTCTTTCATGAGATTTTAATATAAATAAATGAAAATTATAAATATCTGCTTTACAGAGTGGATGAGAAAAATGCAAAGGATTTTATTCTTTAAATTGAGTAAATGGTTTTGGTTAAGTATTATACTTTCATTAGTTTATTCATTAAAATGTCCTCCTAGGAATTTATTTTAAAAATCTATGCACTTGATTGTAGTAACTAAAATTCATGAAGGGAGGGACGTCTGACTTCCCACATTTCTGATCCTCCTATTGCAGGACTTACCAAAATGAGTCCCTGTTTCTTTTCATATTTCTGAATCTGCTCATTCAAAGAGAAGCAATGTTGTTTCATAGGAAACAAGTTGCTTTTGTGAGACCGCAGTCTAATCTGATCGTTTGCCACGTGCACAGACCCTCTCTGGGATTCTCCGTAACTTGCTTATCCAGACCGGTACGTGCAAACCCTTCTCCTCAAAGCAGGTAGCCAGGGTTGTGCCTTTACCTGGTGGGATCGTCATCGCTCTGTCTACTTTGTACTACTGATCTCCCACAAATTGTTTTGATGCCTTACATTTACCTTTTTGTCCTTTGAGAAAACAAGACATGAACACGCGTTTCTTCCTCCTTTTTCTACTGGGGTATCTTTATTTCCTACCTGCACAGGTGTGTAAGTGCCTACAAAACAATGAAGGATATGAACCCCAGTTCCTAGGATCTCAGAAGTAATTTATGAGTACGGGGGATACAGGGAGGCTGCTCCTCGGTAGAACTTGTCAAATGTGGCTATGGCAAAAGTATAAAGGCCTCATCCGTGTGGTATTAAAATGCACTTGACCTAAAAATGCTTAATTGAGTCAACACTGGTAGTCAACACTGATGCACAACAGCAGCTCAATGTGATGGGAAAGCTCACTTCAGAATATTTTGGATCTTTCTTAAACACATGAGGTACAGTCCCTGCTTTTGGTATAATAAATCTGGCAACCTGCTAATGGGACGCAGTGGTTCAAAATAAAATATAGAGTGCAACTTTTAAGTCATAACCTTAGGAATCTCATCAGAAATCACCAAGTAGAGACTTGAAAAATACAGCCTGTGAGCAGGGAGGTTAATTTGTTCAGGAAGTGGAAAAGTGATGTCTTATCCCCTGTGAAATGTTTTTTATTGAGAAGATGACCATCCCATTACACTTGCAAAACCTTTCAAGTTTCCTGTATTATAAGCCAGGACTGTGGCTGTGTGTGGAGGGGAGCAGGAGAGCATCAGCTGGAAAGACGTGCCTGTAGAAAAGGCACGGGGAAGGAAGGATTGTCCTTGGGAGTTGTCTTCATGTTGTTGATGTTCAGACTGCGATAGCCCTTAAGCAGTCCTAGTTAATTTTATTCTAGGGGTTGATTTATATTTTTATTGTTTTCTTCACTGTCTTTCATTTCACCTTCCCCTGTACCCCTGAGACAACACGACACATGGCCTCTGCTTTAAAGCAATTAAACTGCAGAGTGGAGCTGGCTGAAGTACAGGGCTTTCAATTTGTGAGAAGACTTTTTTTTTTTGGTTGTAGTCCAATCAAACTTGTAAAAGTAACCTCAGAGTGGGAAACTTTTTTTTTTTTAAAAAAACAAGTGAAAAGTAAAAACAGAAACATCCCAAAATGAGGTTTGAGGCTCTAACTCTGCTCCCCAGGACACCGTCCTGCCCTCTCCTCCCCCCCAGTTGCTGAAGGAGATATAAATGCTTGTCAGCTCCACCACTGCTAATAGCGGCCATAAACCTGACAGGGATGTCATTGTCACTCGGCAGCTGCCGGTGCTCCCAGGGTGCCTGAACCGCTCCAGCGGCGGGACGCCCGGGATTCATGAAGGCGGCAGACCTGTTTGGGCAACGCCTGCGGTGCAGCGCTGAGAGCCGCCGGCACTGCAAACCCCAGCGCAGGGCAGGACGCTCGTGCTTCAGCTGCCGGCTGGGAGCCTGGACGAGCTGTGACTCTTGGTGAGACACGGAGTTCAGCTTTCAGACTTGGGCGCTCACGGCACCAAGCCAGCGTTGGCATGGCCAGCTGGCCCACGGCTGCCCAGCCTGGCACCACGCGGGTCCGGGACAAATAACCGGCCCTGCAGGATACAGGACTGACAGCACCGGATAGTCCAGTTGTCCCCCGTAAATTTAGGAAATGCTCCTCAGTTAATTCTGCTTTTGATTCACACGTTCTACATAAGTTGTTTCAAGACAAATAATTTAAAGTAATGGGCTTTTTTCTCTGAAACTCTTTTGCCAGAAAGTTTCTATGAGGTTTTCTTCTTAAATCATCTGAGAACAGGGCATCAAGGAATTGTTTAAAAAAAGGTGTCCTGGTACTCCTCCAGATGGCATGTGGGGTTAAATCATTCGAACCCCGTGATCACCCCAGAGTGGGTGAGTGCTGCGATGTCTTGTCCAGTTAGCAACTTGAAATGAGCCGTTTTCTGTAAAACCGGATTGTCAATTTAGAGAGATTTTCTTCTTGGCAGTACGTGGAAAAAGCATTGCTCTATGATGCAAACATTTTCTTAGTTGATGGGAGCACTGTTTGGCTTCCAGCTGAATAATTTAGCAATGGCTGAGTTGATTACTCGTCGTTATTGACTCTGTATTTGCTGCCTGGGTGATTAAGACGCTCATGCCGGAGGGGATTCAGCAGTTTTGAGGCCGGTGGAGGCTGGTAGAGGGACATTCCCCCCAGGCAGAGTTAGAAAACCCTGGGAGGGGAGGAGAGTGCAGAGCCTCAGCTGGGGCTTGGAATCACAGTTAAGTACTGAAGAGGCACCTGCGGTATAAAAGAAAAAAACATTGCAGGAGCGGTAACCTGGTGGCTCTTTGGAGGCGCAGTAGGTAGGAGGCGGTCATTGTCTGAACCTTACATAGAAACGAAGGAAAGCAGCATACTTTAACCTGTGCCTTTTTCTGTGGAAAACGACAACAGACCTCTGATGCAGAATTTTTATGCTGGGTTGTCTACTTTGAATTTGGTAAATAAAAACTTTTTTACTTTTGCTTTCGGCTGGCTTTAATAAAAAGCATTTTTAAGGCAATTAACAAACTTTAAGGTGCTCCATCTGTAAAATAAAGTAATCCACAAAGCCAGGGAAATGGAACACTTCAGCAATGCTCCAAAAAGTAACAGAATATGCCTGTGCTCAGCTAACACTAGTTGGTGTGAGAGCTGGTAACACTGGAGCCGGAGAGGAAAAAGCTTTTCTAATCACCTTGGTTAGCCCAGAAGGCTTTCTGGCTTGCGGCGGAGCAGGGGAGCTTCGTGATGGTGGGGATGCAGTTTGACAGAAGAATATTTAGATTCATTCTGTCAGTCCAGGTGAGTCATACCTTGCATAAACCCCATCTGTTAAGGAAGGGCAAGGGAATAATCAAGAAAACGGTGACTTTAAATTGCAGCTGTTCAAGACCCGATGTTTGCCCCTGGAGCTGTGAGGGCTAATTACCCTGCTAGGATCTCCACGCTGCCAAGAGCAGGCTGTTACTAATACCGAAGCCAAGTCTGATATCTCTGTTTCGTGCCGTGCTGCAGTCAGCAGTGGGGACCTACCTAAACATGAGGACTGTTGTGACTTCTGTGTTACTAAACAAACAGGTTCTCCCTTGGTTGAGCTTTCTTTCCTCCCTCCCACTTCAGTTGTATTTAGATTCAGGCAAAAATAACTTAATCGGTTATAGACAGCCGAGGTCTGAGCGACTTTGTAGACAGTCATCAAGTGCAGCTAAGACTGAAACTGTTTTAGTGGAATATGCTTACCTTGTAACTACAAATGAAAAGCAAGATATTGGCCTCAGGAGGGTTTCAGCAATATATTGGCTATAGATACTGCTGCTGTTAAGTCTATCGTACAATGAATGGAACAATAGAATGAAAAATGGTAATAGAAGTCAAAGTTTTTAATTGTGGCTTGGGTATTGTAGAGGAAAAGTTTGCGGTTGGGAAAGAAAAAAATGCAATCGCTTCTTAACCATCACCCACATTTATAAAACAGAAGGCAATTTAATGACAGAGTGGTACATGCAGTTAGGTTGAAATTGTGAGGAATTGCTTTATCTCTTAGTTGAATAATGTTAAAATGAAGTTGGTGAATTCATCATAATTCCAGAAGGACGTTAGCTTACAACAGCATGAAAAAAACGAACTGCTTTGTACATGAGTTATCACAAATGGGTATGAGAGTAGTAAGTTTTGCAAATCATGTATTTGACGGAACTTTGGCAAGAGTTTAGCTGACTGTACGGCTAGCTTGCATAGCAGTGGCTTACTTGAAGAAGCTGGTGTCTTCCAAGAGTGTAAATCAACCATAAAATTCAAGCTAACAATATACAAAAGCAGTAGGACATGGCAGAATGGACTTGAGGAGTCTCTTGCTTGCTGCTGGTTGAAACCACTGGCTTTGGGCTTCCTGTGTCCTATGCATTCAGGATCTCATGCGTTCTTTATAACCTGTGTTATGCACTGTACACTGTAAATTTTTATATTTTTTTATTTAATAAAATAATGAGAGTGAGAGAGTTAACATTTTAATATGTAGTTCTGTGTTTTATTATTCCCTCTAAAATGAGCATGTATACTTTTTGAAAAACTTTGGTTTGCTTTGGCATGTGATTCATAGAAACATAGCTCTTTCTATCATTCTGACTTAAGTCATATATTTTTACACTAAACATCTTATTACCTTAGTTTTATTATTTCAGAATCAAAGGAGAGCTTGCAAATGTCTATGACTGCAGACCGAAGGAATGTTAATGAATAGTGCCATTGAATTTTCAGGTTTTAGCTTTTCTGATCTTAGAGAATATAACTGTAAGCAAAAATATTATGCAAGCTGAATAAAATTTAAATAAATAAGGACCAGATGTAACTATAGGGGCCTATAAAATGTAATACAAATATTATCCACTTCCTTAAAATAAATCTGTATTTTAGTATGAAAAATTATATTCATATTGATGTTGTGGATTAATCTTTTTATGAAAGTTGGCAAGTGAACACCATCTCTTGCAAGGGCTTGTTCTTAAATGGGAAACAGACCTTTTGTTTTGACCTTGAGTGGAGAAGTTTTTCAGTATCAAGCAATGTAAAGCATTTTTGTATTAACACAGTAATACATTTTTACATTATATAGCCTGTTTTATTACAGTAGTGTTTGGCTTAGGATTTTGGGTGCCTGTTAATGGTTTGTGAATGCTAGCAATTGCAAAATATTTGAGTGTTAGAAGGAGGTATATGCAGCACGATGCATTAGATAAACCCCTTTAATAAGTCAAGTGATTTGCTTGGAGTTGACCTTCAGCTTTTGTTGCTGAACCGTTATCTTCTAGATTCCATTTAGATCTGCAAATGGAAGATCTTAGATCATAACATAACTGTTGTAATTTCCTCTGCCTACAAGTAACCAGCAGCTGGATTTATTTTAACTACTGAGAGAGTCTTATATGGGGCTAATTCTTCAGCGAAACGCACTGTGCAACTAGTTGATTTCTACTTTATCTGTGAACCAGCCTGTAAAAATGAAATGACAATTTTACTACTCTGGACAAAGTATTATAAAAGTTGAAAAGGAAATAACTAATGATATTGTACTTGCCCTGGGAATGAGGTAAATCTGTAATCCTGCAGTCAGCAAAAACCTTTGTAGCTTTGTTATCTTTAATAAATACTAATTTAGTATAACGTTTGTAGCTATGTAGGAAATTTGTTGGAAATGCTTAGGAAAACACAACTTGTCAACTAAATCAGAAAACATCTTTTCCTGAATGTTGTTTTGTATATAGCTTACTTTTTGCTTCCTCAGAAAAGTACTCTAATCCATGCAGAAATCTTCATTTCTTACACCAAATACATAATTATGGTTAGTGGTAAGATTCATTCGCCTAACTACAGACCAAACTGAGATACAGGCACGTAAAATTCATGTAATTCCAACAGTCTGCCCTGCCTGCTTTCTAGCACTGCCCAGCCACGTGGGTTGCCAAAAATCTGGTGTCCCTATTTTCACCTGGACTTTCAGTATCATTGTCTGTGTGTGCTCAGAAGTGTCTGTCTGGGAGACAGGTACCTTTTCCCTATAAAATCCTCCTTTGGTCCGGGACAAATGGCTGGTGATGCTCTGGTGGTAGAGATAATAGCCTTGTAGCTAGAGGGCAGAGCTAGGCATCTGGGTTCTACTCTCAGGACTGTTTTGGGGATTTTTTTGTCTAATGATTACCACCTAAAAATGCACGCCTTGGAAAACATGGTCTGGGATTTTTCAAAAAACTCATTTCTAACTGAGTATCTTAGCTAGTGTCCTTCTGTTCTGATGATTATTGCAGTCCTCAATATGTAGTATTTGGCCTTACTTCTGTCACACGCCTTTGATCCTGTCAAAATAATGGCTGGGTCTTGTAGACTGAAATAGTGCAGCAAAGATAAACTCAAAGTTAATGTTAGCTCAGTTAAAGAAATAGCTTGTTATAAATGATCTGCAGTAAATAGAGACTATCCAGTACTACACAAGAAGCCTCTTTACCAAAATTCAGACCTCTTTCCTTGTCAAATCCAGCCAACGCCAGGTACATGGGGATGTCTCTGCTCCAGTTCTTTTGAAATCTCCCCCCTTGCAAACTGTCCCACCCTTTATCACATGACACAACTTCATCGAAATATCCACGGTAATTAATGTTTGAACCTCCTTCATGTTGTACGTTCTTCTACTCCCGACATTTGCAAGTAACTTCGTAGTCAGGGGGTTAATTTTCAGTGATAAAGGGCACCTGCGTTGAAAGCTGCTGCTTGTCCTTCTGAAGAACAGCTGCATAAAAGAAATCAGATGCTATAAACTTGTAGAAGACGGGTGAGCAGCCCAAGCCTAAAGCCAGACAGCTTGTGAGACTTTCTCACCACTGTTTATGGTCCTGCAGGCTTTTAAGGGTCGCTTGGTCAGTGATTTTCCTGAATAGGAAGCTGATTTTACCACCTTTCTCCCAGAGGCTCAGTCAAGACGGTGCTATGTGGTCATTGCCTGGGGTCTCTCCCATACCAGTTCTTTGACATTTAAGATACAAAGATTAAGCTGTCACTTTTACTGAATTTAATTCTTAACATGAGCATTTCTATTTGTGCTCTCTGCTGATGGGTGAGTTGATATCCTTTCCCTACCCGGGTCTCTGAAGTTGTTAAATATCAACCAGAAAAAATATCCATAGCTGGGGGCAGAATTGAGATCCGATTCCTGGAGAGTTCAGGGCTATTCCCCTCCCTTAGACAGAAGGAAATGCAATGTAGATCACACCGTGCACATTTTACAAGTTGTATTTTCTGTAAGTGGGTTTCAGATCGGGTGCTGATTTCTGTAAGGTTGTCTTGCACCCGCTGTTCAGGAGTGATTCACTCTGTGCCGGCATTGTTCTTCAAGGTTGTTGACCAAGAGACTCCATGAACTCTTCTGCTTGTCTGCCTTTTCTTCCACGGCCAAAACCTCTTTTGGCTGTCAGTGTGAGAGCAGTCACTCGCGTGCCTTCCCTTTGCTCACGAGACCGAGCAATGCCAGCGGTATTCTGCTGGTAGAGTGGGTGAGTGAGTGGGGTGTAGCTGTCCCACAGCTCAAAGGTGAACCTTACAAAATCCCACCTAATATACTGGGTGGCAAGTTTGGTAAACGTTATCACTTGTTAACAGATTTGGTGCAGATCATATACCAACCACGTGCGTTCCTGCCATGTTTGGGAAGTATTCCGGCTTGCAGGTGGTATTTTTAGCCATGCGGTATAGACAGTATCAGTGCATTCCGCTTCATTTCATTGAACTGCAGGCCCCTCAGTATTCACTATAAGCGTTATTCAGCCAATAATGTTCGGCAGCCTCAGCAGTAGCAGGCAGCTTTCCTTCTACTTTGTCTTTCAGTGTTTTCATGGTCGGATAGTCAAGGTTTACACCTGTGAGCATGGACTTTGTTTAGCGTGTTGAAATGCTATTTATATGCCCTGGCTTGTATTCTGCATCCTGCTGTCCCATACAAGAAATATTCAACTTTGCATTAATTCCCCATGTATGTAACAGTCCCAGACTAACGCAGCATTCTTTGTCAAAATATACAAAGATTAAAGCTCCAGGTTTTTCAATGTAATTGTAAACCTGATGAAGTACGTGCTTTCAGCAGCTGGATATCTTTCTTTAAAGAACCGTATTCTTGCTATGAGTGTTTTCATTTCCCCCTTCTGCACGAGCAGTTTCTGTGACTCTGCCAAGCTGTATCATGGAGTGCCATATTCTATATGAAACTGGTAGTGAAAGGAGGTGGGGAGGGATGGGAGTGAAAATCTGTCCAGAGCCACCATGAATTCCCAACCTCTGGTTGAATGCTGACACCACTTTCCCTTTCTCCCTCTTGATTAATTGATTTTTGAACTATTTAGGCCTTGACTTCTAGAGATAACTGAGCACGCAACTGAATTTGAAGCTAGTGAGCAGGAGCTGCAGATGTCCAGTAACCAAAACCTCTCCTTTAAATACATTCTTTAAATAAATAGATCCTACTTCTTTTCTGAGGCACTGAGAAGGGTGTTACAGCTTAAATCTGTAGCACGTCAATAGAGTCATTACAGTTTAGGGCTTAGTTTAGGTGGCTGGAGTATGATGTTACATCTCATTACTGTGTAAACGTCTTTAAAATATCGACATAATTTAAAATGTTCAATGACATCGAATAGTTTGGTTTTAATGATTTGTCACGGATGATCAAAACTAAGAGAGTCTTATCCAGCTCCCACTAGATCCAGTGGAAAAAGCTTACTTCTGGGTTAAATGTACTGTGAGCTGATCCCAGAAGTGTCAGAGGAAAGGTATCTGTTTATCAGAGTTTATAAGCTAAGGAAGACTCTCATATTTATCCTTATGGACTGTTTAAAAATCTTTACAGTGCATCGTGGACATGTTGCTTCATTCTGTTTTTAATCGATTTGATAAGCCTGATTCAACTACACCACTTTAAAAAAAACTAGTTAAGAAAAACAGTCCTTTGGCAGGTCAGCGAGATGTTTCCTTCTTCAGGGTAGGCAGAGACCAAACAGGAATGTACCTTTTCATGCCTTATGTATTTTTAGTTCTAGGTCTGGCTTCAAACGCATGCAGGAACCGCAGTGTAATACTGAATTGTTGCCTTTTCAAATAGATGATGCAGATTGTTCAAACTGATAACACTCGGTGGTTCCTGAATCTGAGCTGTAGGTATGTGCGGTTTTACATCTAGCGATGCAGCACTGGGAAGAGGTGGAAACTCCAGCTCGTTGACCATTTTTAAAGCAACCGCAGATGGAAAACAAACTTAAAGAAATGTGATTGAAAGCTCCTTGCTCGGAGGTTAAGAAATATCAGATTTAATACAGTCTGAAAGTGTTTGATTTGACTATCTTGTGTACGTGCCCAGTCTGCTGTTACATGGGCACGTTGCCATTTTTCTACCAAACCTCATGTTCATCCACTGCCCCAGTGTGTCCTGGTTGAATGATGCTGTCTTAACGAGCTGGTTGATATTTTGTGTTATCTCGTTGGCCGCTTCTCAATGCCTTCCTTTGTAAAGTGTTTAAAAAAGTAAAAGTGAAGCGTGCTATGGAAGTTCTAAACCACAGACTCAGCTTTTTCTCAAAGTTACCCGTGATCAGCCTCAGGTGAAAAAATATACATCACTGTCACCCTCCTGGCTTTCACCCAGGCAAAAGTCTCTTGTGTTGACTTAGGGTTATGTGAGCATTTTTAAAACAAAGGTAACCCCCTCCTCCAAAAAAAAACCAAAAAAACCCCAAAAACCACAACAACCAAAACCCCACAACTGAGGGAACGTCTAAGACACGTAGCAGAGGATTTTGGCAGCGCTGCTGAAATGGGTGTGCACGTGTTACTCTCTTCCAGTGGAAATAGCTGTTTCAGTTATTACAAGAAAACCCTGCAGTTGCTAGTGGCATATATATATTTAAAAAAAAAAATGTATTTTTTTTAATCAAACCATTCTTTTGATTTTCTTAATTACCTTGATACACAGCTCATAGTATTTTGCCTTCATTTATGTAGATTGAAATCTTTTTTTTCCCCCCATCTGGGACACTTGTATCAGCTGTAATCCATTTGTGATTAAAATCCTTCAGGCTTTTTTCGGTGACTGGTGTATACGTATCAAAGAGGAAGCTTGTGACAGCGGCGCTGTGCTCCAGCAGCAGCGGAGCGGCTGTAGATACAAGTCCACATCATTAAATAAGGTGTAGTGGGAATGAAAGAGAATAATGCTCTCAACGTTGTCTTGATCAGAGCGTTAGCTTAAGGGCATTTGAGTTTTCTTTCTGTTCAACGTGCACCATGTGTGCTGGGAAAGCATCGCAAGGCAAGGCGGGGGGAGTTGACTGGGTGATGAGAGATGTAGCATCTAACAGTGTTTTGAGAACGCGAAGGTACTTTGTTCTACCCCAGCAGCTATTTCCTGCCCCTGCTGCAGGAAGGCGATGCGCAGCGGGGCTCGCACGCTGCTAACCTCGCCGCCTTCTGGTGCCAACGCTGCGGCAAGTCTCCTCTTTGGCTTGGACGTCAAACTGGTGAAGGAACTTCGCCGCCGTAGCGTTTTTTTGGAGTGTGTGTGTGCCTGAGAACGGGTTATCTGATACCTACGTATCTAATTGAAAAATCACCAGAGCCATTTTAAAGTTTGTAGTGAAGGCGTTTCTGGGTGTTTGCTGGTGACGCTGGAGAGAGGAGCACGTTCTGCGCAGTAAAGCGACCCGTCCTGCTAGCTGTCGGGACCGCAGCTGAAGCGCTGCAGCAGGATGTTCACCTATTTGTTTCAGGAAAAAAAAAAAAAATAAAAGAAAGAGACCAGAACAATGCAAAGGGAAAGCACCAGCCAGAGAACAGTATGTTCTTTGTAATGCTTTTTCTTTGGGGACATCTATTGCTGGCAATAAGATTAAATCACTGAAACCTTCCCTGAAGCTACATCTGCCACTGCCTACATTTTCCAACCTCAGTAATAAACTAACATTTGCCATTGTTCGTTTCTTCTGGATTTCATTTCTTACAGATTTAACCAGCGCTATTTACCACAAGGCATTCAGTTCTTGCTTAAAGCTGAGACCTGTGCCAAGTCCCTAAAAATATTCATAGCTCCAAAGAATCTGGTTTTAAATAATATCATAAAAAGTAGGCGATATTAATACAGCGGTTCACACTGAGTTCAATACTGCCGATGCCAATGTATAAAAATGATGGAAGCCTAGGAAGCTCTAGACAAGACTACCTGAAGTAATGAACAAAATCCTTTTTATACCTTTTTACTGGCTATCTGTATGTTGATTAAGGGCGGTAAATCTTATACCAAAATACTTAAAAAAAAATTAATCTGTGTTACAGCCTTCCTTATCCTGACATGGAGCGCTGTACCTCTTTACTGCGGAGCGGTGGGCTGTGTGGGGTGGGTCGTGGCTGCCCGTTTGGGGGTGTTTGGGAGGGAGGATTCACGGCACCCTCTTCTTCCCACAGGATGCCATAGTGATCCATGAAGTTTATGAAGAAGGGGCAGCAGCCCGAGATGGCAGGCTTTGGGCCGGCGATCAGATTCTGGAGGTAAACGAGTCTCTCTGCGTGTATGTGCTTGCCTGTATCTTTGTCGTGTATAATTGTATTCCACGCAGTGTAGGTTTCTTGTAGGGGAAAGAGAGCTCACTGAGTAGGATCTGTACTCGAAGCTTCTTTTCTGTCACTAAGAACGTCCTGACAAATTCATATTTCCTTATATATTCGTATAAACTGAAGGTACAAATTGAGAATATATTAAATTTAATTGAGCGAGGCAGTTCTCGAATTACATAGTTCAGCTGTCATGTCCAATAGCTCAGTATTATTCATCTGTTTAATCTTTCATTCGGAGGCCTGTGCTCCCGCCACCGCTCCAGCCTCTCTGCGCTGCCTGCAGACCGAGCGCGGAGCCGGGCGGACGCGGGGCGAGGAGGCGAAGGTGGCCGCAGCATCGCTGCGAGCATCCCTGCTGGAAAACCCAGGGTACCCGCCTGCGGCGAGGCTGGGGCAGCTACCGGCTCCTTTGGGCCACGGTTCATAACGCCGGCAAACGCACAGAATTATTTCCGTGAATGAATGTAGTGGGTTTTTCCCGGCAGACAAGCATGGAAGTCGAGGAGGGAAAGGGTTAAGAGAGAAGTGTTGGTCTGGAAATGAAACTTGCGTCAGGCAGGGGTTCAGCGCAGCTGCTCGCAGCCTCTCGCTGTCAGATCAGGACAAATTCCCAGCATGGCCATTAAGGCTTCGGTGTGTAGGGTTAGAAAAATAGCGAGGGGTACTTGGGGAGTTGTCTTTACAGCTCTTGCACTGAAAATATTTTTTTTAGCGTTAAGGCTGAATGTTGTTTTCGTTTTATAAATAGCTGTGTATTAACAGAGCACAATAATTAGGGGATAAAAATGGGGAAGGTTAATTAATTCTTCTCTGGCCAAACAGGAAAGTGCTAATGTTTGTGTGCCATAATATTGCTATTATTTCAGCTTTTAAAAGCCGTACTAATGAATCAAAAAGATGACTCTGAATTAGTTTCAGATTAGTATGATAAAGCACACGTAGATGCCTGTGTCGAGAAAAGAATACCGATGCAGTATATAAATAAATGTCTGCAGAATTAGTACAAAAGGATACAATTACTATAGATTAGGCTTAATTATCTTAATGTAAAATTAGATATGATTATAACTTTGCATATCTAGAAATACTGAAAAATATTTTCATTGACTTAAAACTTATTATATTATGTAAGTGGATTAACATTGTGCTGTTACTCAGTTACAGTTCATGCTGCTTCCTAAAGAGACTCCCAAAATATTTAAGCATTGATATTTTTTGGTATTGACAAATAAAAGATGGTTTTGTCCACAGAATATTGGCAAACACTTTAAAGGGCATCTGCGGATCAGGCTTGGCAAAATTAGGAGCTTAAGTTTCAAGTTGCAGTAGGTTTTTTTGGCACTTCAGTGTTCAATCAGAACTTCTTGTTCTATCTGATATTACTAAAATGCGAAAACATTTTCAGGTTATCGTAAGAGAAATGTAATTGAGTGCTCCAGGAGCGGTCTTGTGTGCCATCTATTGGAACAAAGCAAAATAACCATTTACTATGTCCTGCCTGGCCTTCGCCATTGCCGTGTGCTGATGTCTCCGATTCCTCCTGTCTTCGGCTCGGCGGTGTTGGGAAGCTGGGGGAGAAGGAATCTGAGCAGTGAGAGATACAGGAAGCTCAAAGGAGCACATCCCACTTTGTCTCATTGTAAGAAAGAAGCATTGTTTGAGATTCCAGCATTGAAACAGAAGGGAAGAACACCCACAAAACTTACAAGCCAAAATGTTTTGATTATTGTGATATACTCCAGGCAGTGGCACAAAGCACTGAACTGGCGCTCAGTAGGAGATCCAGGAGCTCGGCCCGCTGGAAATGGGAGCACTAAATTACAGTGCCAAGGGGTGTCAATTTGACAAATTTTTCCTGTCACACAAGCGTAGGGTGTGATGAAAAGATCATTTATACATGTCATTTGGAAAGAAAACACTGATTATTTCAGGTGAACGGGATCGATCTGCGGAGTGCCAGCCATGAAGAAGCTATCACTGCGCTGAGACAGACGCCCCAGAAGGTGCAGTTGGTTGTTTATCGAGATGAAGCACATTACAAAGATGAAGAAAACTTGGAGATTTTCTATGTAGATATACAAAAGAAAACGGGCCGAGGACTAGGGCTCAGCATAGCTGGAAAACGGTAAGAGCGTCTCTCATCGCACTGCACTTGAAATAAGAAATACTTTGCTTTTTGCCGTACGAACAGCTGTAGCCATTAAATGGAACATGAAAGAAAGGAAAAACTCTGTCAGGAGCAGAATTTTGTCTCTAAATATCTTCAGGGGTGGGGTTGTGGTCCTGGCTCCTCTATCAGAATGACGACACACCCGTGTAGCCAAGGCTGGTGCTGGCCAGGAGGGCTCCCAGTGCAGAGCGGGTGTCCCGCTCCGACCGAGTGTGGCCAAGTGGGCGCACGCAGAACCAGGAGCGTAGTTGTGTCTCAGGGCTTGGAAGCCCTAGCCGCGGCTTTTCTGATTTCCAAACGGGGAGAGAAACCTTCCTGTTTCCAAATACCAGGGCGTGCCTTTGAAAATGGATTTGTGGGTTAGATCTAGCTCCTACTGGGGTTCAGAGGGACCGATGTCAGTGGAAGATAAGAGGCTGAGTTCAACCCAAATCCTCAACAGTATCAAAGTGACTGTCCGACACTGTAGGCAGCAGTTGTGTGAGCACAGCTCAGAATCTGAGATACGGTGGTAGGTAACAGCTGCTTAATAAAATGTGACTTTTTACTGATGTATTTCTAAACCATTGCTATTAGATCATTCAAACCAGAGCACTGATAGATTTAATCTTTAATTGCTAGAAGAGATTTAAGACATGACACTGGTGAGCACTCGTTCAGTGTTGGTGCGTAAGAGTCGTATGGTTGCTCTTCTGTATTGCCAAAAAAAATTTATTTTCTCAATTACAAATCATCATGTCATTATCCTGACTGCGTATGGTCAGTAAAGTTTCCGCAGCAGTTTTGTACAAGAGTGGAGATGTTTAACCCAGGTGTTGTGAGCAGATTGCGGGTTGGGTAATTAATTTAGCTTATGTAAATTACCCTACAGATGGTAATCGCCGTCTCCAGCCCTCCCACGTTTTGCTTCTGTGCAAAACTTTCTGTACTATTGCTAAGTGCTTCACTTGTGGGGATTCCCGCCTTCGAGGCAGCCCCATTTCTGAAGTCCATTAAATGATACCCAGGTATAATTCAGGCTGTGAAGTCTTGTGTCCTTCAAGGGGAAGGATACCAAACGCCCAATCTTGGCGTTGCAGCCGGCACAGGCTCACACCATAGCAAGCCCCGGGAGCTGGGGCCGGCACAGAGGGGTGCTGCGGCCCCTGGGAGGGGACTGCCCTGCGAGGAGGCTGGAGCTGATCAATAAATACATTCCCCTCGCCTGCCTGGCCAGCTGCTCTCGCAAATCTCAGTGCCCGTTGCAGGCGGACAGCCACAAGGCTGGATTTTCTGCTGTATAACTCATGTGCAAATAGAAAAGTCTTTCCTGCAGTCTTCTTCCTGCTCTTCTGCTGGAGGCCTCCAGGCTTGTAGAAAAGAAACTGAGCTGAAACTTTAGGGGGGAGTACAGGAAAAAAAGTGTGTGAGGCTGCATAATTCATATCAGTCACATCAGGAGATAGTTTAACTCCAGCTTAGACCGATCCTTGGCTTTTTGTTCATACAAGCAGTATTTTTCATGAATCTTTATGGATCGTACAGTCAGAGCTAATGGTTCAAGGGGAAAGACAGCATTAAATATAGCAAAGCATGCCTTCGTTTTAAAACTCAGATTTTTTTTTAATTTTTTTTTTAAACTCAAGCGGTTGAATGGGGTGTAAAACTAGTTCTTCCTCTACTCACAGGTTTCTTTTAATGTCTCTTAAATGCAAGTAATCTAAATTGGTCTCCCAAAGAATATTGGATTGTGTAATTAGCCATATGCTTCTTGCATTGTTAGAAATGGAAGTGGAGTGTTTATCTCTGACATTGTTAAAGGAGGAGCTGCAGACCTAGATGGAAGATTAATTCAAGGAGATCAGATTTTGTCTGTAAATGGAGAGGATATGAGAAATGCCTCACAAGAGACTGTTGCCACTATACTTAAGGTGGGTACATAATACGTTTTAAGATATTGAATTGCAGTTACTGACACTACGCAAGGTAATTATCCTGAAGTGCTATTTACACATACATAGGACAGCTCAAACTGATTACCGAGACAGGAATTTCATCTGAAATAACTTTGGGAGATTCATTTAAAATCACTTCTCCATGTGTATTTAGAAGTGGGATGATATGAAGTGGGAAAACAAAGGCACGTGTAGTATTTAGGCATTTATTTGAAAATACAACTGTATGTTTCATACGGTAGAAAAATATTTGGAAACCTGAGAGGCATACAAATCAGAACTGAAATAAAATGCCTTTGGCTTTGCTGTACTAACCTGCAGCTATAAAATGTCGACTTAAATCCGTTTCTGCACAGCTTTCCGTCTTCCAGGAGTGATTTTAAACTCTGAAGTTGTGCAGTCTGGTAGAATTTGCTTTTTTCCATTCAAAAGCGTGTAGTTGCTTGAGTCGGAGGAGAGGGCAAGAGATGGCCTGGCTGCGAGTGCCTGATGTTAGCTCCTCCGTACGGCTCCTGGGCCCGACAGCCGGTACCAAGGATGAAAGGATGGGCGGGAGCGATGCTGCAGACCCATTTCTGTCCAAAACTGCATCTGGAGACAAGGGCTTTTTCCCTGCCATCACCACTAGTGTTTCTGCATATGATTTCTTTCATTCTTGAAAGGAAAGGCTAATTAGTTCCTTGCTTTTTCCATTCAGGGCTGGTACCTGGCCAAAAGTTTACCTATTTAAGAATTGGAAATTGGTGATATGAGTGTATATTATTAAGTTGAGTGCATATGTGTTAAACTCGCCCTTTTCTGCAGCATTTTTCCTCTGAAGTGTTTTTCCTGAGTGTTGTTTGTGGTAAATGTCTGTTAAGGAGTTGGGGGCTTTTTGTTTATTTTTACGGAGTAATTGGCCATCTACAGTTTGCCAGTAGGAAGATTCATACTGACTTCAGCAACTGGGATAAACCTTTGGAATAAACCTAAATCCAGGGACGGGCACTTTTTGTATTGTCTAAACACAAACGTTAACGTTTTGAACATTCCTTGTGGTTTTGTTCACGGAGTTGTGGTGCTGAATATAAACATAATTCTCTCCAGGAGAGCATGAAATATTAGATGTCTACTTAAATGCTGTACATTGTGGGTTTTTTTCCAAGTGTGCCCAAGGCCTAGTGCATCTTGAGCTTGGGAGATTGCGAGCTGGGTCATGGCTGTCATCACGGAAAACATCCCAAAACAGTCAGGTTAGTGACAAATTCGTATGTATAAAATGGGCAGGGCACGGGGACAGTGCGCAGGCGTGCACGTGAGGCTCAGTCCTTCCATAGACACTTACTGCTGAGCATGTGGAACAAAATACTTTATCGCAATAATTTTCTGTACAGAACGGCAAAGTAAGTGTCGTGCTGAAATGCTGATTAAGTGGAAGAGCTAGTTAATACTTCTTTTTGTTTAAGGAGTGTCTTCCTGAGACACACAAAAAATATGTAATGTATTTCTCAAATGGTGATGCTCAGAAATTTTTTTGGACCTGCAAAAACGCTGAATGTATTTTCTGCAGCTGTTTTGTCAATCAAAATGAGTTAATGAAACTGAACTGTATCTTTGCCTATCTTACGGCAGAACCACATGAGAGCTGCTTTCCTCTCAAAGAAAACACAGAGCAATTTCCTGCTTCACTTGCTTTTTACCTGAAGCGAGGACAACAATTCATTTTTCAATCAGTGCAGGGCTTTTCCCCTCTGCCCGCGCCCCCCAGCCAGCTCAGACACTGATACCGTTGGCATTAAATCTGAGAAAAACAAGGCAGGATGACTTAGAAAACTTTTTTTAATGGATTTTCCTTCCAAAGACCGACTGCTTTGCCATGATATTTAAGTTGCCAGTGTCCCCAAGAGAGGAGGCTTGTCCTTGATGTCGTGCATGAACAACCCCAAAAGGGTGCCAAAATCATAGTCGTGTGCTCTGATTTCTTAACTTTCTGAAGGCCAGCAGTGATCCAACCTGCTCTCGGGGTGGGTGGAGTGTCAGGAAGGGCTAAAGAGCCCGTAGCCATGCCGGAACAGCTGGGCTAAGCCCAGCTTTAAAAATAATCACTAAATATCATTGGAGAAACATCTGCACTGCATGCAGCAGGCAAGGAAAAATGAAATAGCAGAGGAAAATGATACTGATTGCATTAAGTAAAGACAGCAGTCTTGAGTATTTCTTTCTTTTGGTCACTGTATCAGCAGCTAGCCTAAGCAAGAGCAATGTAATCAAAAAGCGACGGTTAAAAATTAGCCACTCAGTTTTACCGTGTAAAACTCATAGCTGAAAGGGAAGCAAAATGCCATACTATCTAACATGATTCTAGGTAGAAAATCAGATCAAACGTCATCCCCCTTTCTTGGTAGCAGAAGAGGCTTTTGGAGGAATCTAGTCATTTCTGTGTTTCCTTTAATACAAGAAATCTTGATTGCTGTTCTTAATGCAGAGCCATTTGAGGGCCTTCATCTCACGGCTCCTAAGTGACTTGGTGATTTTGAAAACTGAATAAATGTTTCTCAGCAAAACCGTTCCAAGAGTTATAAAAACCTTGGCAGATAATACGGCAAATCAGCTTGAATGATTTGCACAACTGCGAGCGATGTTTTAGAAGCTGCTGGCCAAGAGCATCCAGAACTTTTGTCCTCACTTGGCTTTTTTCTTGGTCCGTTGCATACCTTTAACAGTAGGAATACAAGCCTTGTGGTGCAGGACAGTGATTTCTTTCACGCACATTGCAAATTCTGTTAACTGACCCATGAATTGGCAACTAGAGGTGGAAATTGTGCTCTGCCTGTTGTTCGTCACTGACAGCTGCACACTGGTCAGTTAGGGTAAATGCTGCCAGAGCTTTTGATTCACCGCCTAATGCATTTAGAGGGAGAAAGCTCTGCTGTGGATGGAGAAGTATAGACCAGATCTTTGTTTTGTGTAAGGCAGCTTAGTTGAAAAGGTCTGGCCCTCGGTGAAACCTGTTGTTCAGACGCACTTCCTAAATTGATAATGATGTTTTCTTGAGGGGCAGAGTCTGAAGATAAAGCCAGATACGGAGATAGGGAACAGGAAGGCTGGAAATGGATGGCCAAGAATTGGTAACGTGCACAAGCAGCTGACTTTGGAGGCTCTCCCTTTTGTCACCTCTACTACCCAGGCATCTCATCCTCCACCTGGGATGTTACTCTGGAAGTAAGAGCAGGTTCTTGGCCAAATGAAAGGAGCAGGTTGAATTACAGGACCTTGTAATCAGACAACGTGCTTAGCTAAAATAACAAAGCCTGTAGATTACTGCTGCGTAACAAGATGAGTGTAGGTGCTATCCCTGTCCTGTGGGAGAGGAGCTCTTACGTGTCCTGCTGGGTGCCTCGTGCACGCTCATCGTGGGGTGAGCTGCCTGCAGGGTGCATCGTGGGGAAGATGCCCATGAGCCTTAGCAGCAACCATCATCTCCCCGTCTCCTCAGGTTTGGAGACACACTGGGAATAAGCAGAGGAGGGAGATTAATCTTACTTCCTTATGCTGTCTAGAGCAGACCTGAACAACGTACATATTAGATGTGCAGCGCTAAGAGTGTGCCCACAACTGAGGGACAGATTTTGGTAGGTTCCCCCTTTGGAAATGAAGCTGGAGGGGTTTGCACTTGCGTGGCAAATGTGGTATTTCCAGTCTGGTTGGCATAGAGCACAGCTGCGCCCATATGCTGCGGGAACTGGTTTAAAGTTAACGTTTGGGTTTGACTCACAGGTTTTGATTTATTTTTAACTTCAGGCGAGCCAACAGAGTGTCCATAGCCACTTCCACCCTGCGCTTGCTCCGGTCCTTTCTACCTTACAGAATTTTGTCAGCACAAAAAGATCTTCAGCAGATGTGTCTCAGAGAAACTCAGGTATAATCTGGGCGGCTGTCAGAATAGCTGCATGTTATTTGCTTTGTATTTGTGCTGGTTTAAAAGCAAAGCTGAATACTTCATTCTGGTTTCCCTGCTCAGCCTCCCAGAAGACGTACCACTGATATTTTAAGACCCAAGCACTTTCCAGCAGATGACATTATTTTTATGTCTACTAGTAGAGTAATGGCTCCTCTATTTTAAGTGCAGAATTCCCGCTCCCTGCTATTCCCCGACGCCCTTGTCGGAGGCTTAGCACAGGCCAGGTTCTCGCATTAGAAACAGTTTTCTCAGGGAATAAAGCTGCCACCACTTCATTTATATCTTTGTTGCTCGTGAGTGTATAAAGGGGTGTTTTGTAATGAGAAAGTCACAATGCTCAGTTCGCAATTTGCAGATTTAGCAAGGGCTAAATCTACAACCTGCAGGAGCTTGTGGAGAGCCTGCGCATTTGTGTGCTCTGACCTGTGTCAAAAGTTGGTAACTTTGGCTCATGTCTGACCGTGGGCAGAAGTAGAAGACGTTTCTTCTGCCAGTTTGCATGCACTGGAGGAGGCCTGCGGCTTTTTGGGCAGCTTTCCTTGTGCCGTTTTGAAGGGCCCTGCAGCATTGAGAATGCGTGTCTGGGTGCCCTGATTCAGCGTCCCCGGGGCTGGGCTTCCCGCTGCCGCAGACCTCGCTGCCCCTCGGCCATCCTGCCTTGGGTACTCAGAGCAGATATCTGCACGAGCACACGTGCGTGGCGGCGAGAAATACTGATACGTGTTACTTAGAATCGTTAACTCTTGAAAGAGACGAATTCTGCCTGCTTTCTAAAAGGTTCTTAAAATAGTTTCATTAAAGCTAGTAGAATTAGGGGTTGGTATAGCAGAGCCCAGGACCTGACTACACCAGCAGCTTTTAGGCTGTTTAGTCCCAGTTCAAATAATTCCTTGGAAGTGTGCCTTTTTTTTTTTTTTCTTTTTTCCTTTTTTTTTTACTGTTTTGAGTACTTCTAAACGTCCTATGGTTAGATATATGACAGCCAGATTTCCTGGCTGTCTGTTATTTGCTAATACAGCACAAATTAGAAGAGGAAATCAATGGAACCTCAACAGTCTCAGACCGGCCATGTGCCCTACCCTTTGTGGTAGGGACACTGTGATTTATGAATAATAAGCCAATCTTTAATTGAGTGAAATGCACAATAGGGCTTTTCTTCAGGCCGGCAGAGTGCTGCTATTCAATAGATTGGGGTGAGCAGCGGCTGCGCTGCAATGGGCGTCACGGTGGCATCCGTCAGCCGGAGTGATTACATCCGTATTCATCCCTGGGTGGAACAGAAATCCCGTCCTCCTCACGTGAGCGGCCCTGCCTGGTTTGGCACAGGAAGGCTCTGCTTCTGCTTGGTGATAACTCTGACTAGGCAGCAAGGGACCATTGTCACCTGACAGTGTTATCTCTTAATTATATTATCTCTTAATTACAGAAGGTAATTGTTTGTTTCTTTATTAGTAGGAGCAGATACGGGCCCAAGGACTGTGGAGATAACAAGGGTCAGTGAGTTATTTTCTATCAATTCAAAAAGCTGACACCTTTAACTGAAGTTGTTAATTTTTGCAGCATTTCTCAGAAGTAAAATGGCATTATTTATGTTTGCAATAGGCTGTTGGATGTATGCCTGTGTAATGGGACCTGAATGTGTGAGGCTGCGTGTGTCTGTCAAACATCTATTTTCTTCCTGTTCCATAAATCAAATGAGTCAGTTATTGCTATACCCTGAACGTTGACCTCTCTGAGTTGCTCCAGTTGTAAACGTTCTGTTGTTTTGCTTTGTTTCAGGGACCAAATGATGCGCTTGGTATTAGTATAGCAGGAGGGAAGGGAAGTCCATTAGGAGATACTCCCATCTTCATTGCTATGATTCAAGCCAGTGGTGTGGCTGCACGTACCCAAAGACTCAGAGTGAGTAGAGTGGTCCTCTCCAGTATTTCCTATTTCATCTGCCATGTGTCCCACAGAGAAGGAGCCTCAAGCACTTCTGTATATGCCGTCACTTTGATAACATCTCATAGACCACTCTGCCTCTTTTTATATAGAAAAAACAACCAAACCCACCCATCTCTTCCCTTTCTATATTGCATCTTGGGAGAATGGCAATTGTTGTCCATATTGGAAAAGTGACGTTAAGAGAAAGAACATAAATGCATTTACAGTGATCTTTGAATGTATATGTTCATCCAGGCCCAGAGAGGGCAGCAACATGCTCTCTGGAAATCACAGGCATTTTGGGGAATGCAGAGTGGGTGTCATTTAGAGCTCAAACCGGGTTAAAACCAGATCGGAAGTTAGTTGTTTGATCTTAAGGCCCTTATAAAGAAATGCCAAAATAAGGCACTTATATCAGACCCACAGGATATGTGGGTTTCCAGGAATGACAATGGTAAACATTTTCCATTTTGGAGAGAGTTTCACGGAATCATTAGTGTTGAAAAAAACTTATTATGCAGACACATAGGATTGCTTTGGCCCATGAGATTCATTAGTACATGCTGCTACAGTCATGCCATGTCTCTAACAGAATTACACAATAGCATTAAGTGCCAGGGTCAAGATCATTTTATGTATAAGAAGAAGAAATCATCTAGGTTAATTAGATTAATATCAGAAGTGCTTGCTTTCCTATACTGCATTCTGCATGTGCATACGTAGTCTGTAAGAATATGAACTTGTCTGCACATATGGGCACAAATGAATCCCTTCTGGATGGGAGGACAGCAGTGAAAATCTCACTTGCTCTGCTTACAAATGGAAATAGTAAAATACAACACATCTTTGTTTCTCTGATCACATTGTTATTTTTAAAAAAATCCATATTGTACTTGCTCTGAAGAATGGTAAATGATCACTAGCAATGCAGAATTCTCACAAAAGGGATCCTGCAAAAGAGAAGCGTGACTGTGCAGTGCCAAGTTCATGAGGAATTTTAAGCATTCTTAATTTTAATTTTCCCTAATGCTAGTAATTTTCCATTACTGTTGTACTTTTAGGTTGGAGATCGGATTGTCAGTATTAATGGGCAACCTTTGGATGGGCTGTCTCATGCAGATGCAGTTAATCTACTAAAGAATGCTTATGGGAGCATTATCCTGCAGGTATGGTGATAAATTGAACATGCAGCTGCATGAGGGTAGATAAATGGCATTCAGGAAAAAAAAAAAACCTAAGCATCACTGGCACAAGGCATCACAGAATTGCAGGGTGCTTGCTGATGGGAATTACACAGAATGAAAGCAAGAAATAATTTTCATTCAAAAATTCTTTATTGCCACTCATACAGGCTGTGAGCATGATTATATAAAAGCATAACAAAGAGAACAAAATAACTTGTTGCTATACATGATAAATCAACAAGCTTCCAAGTTTTTTTTTTTAATTTGAAGTAAATTAGGAACAAGAAATTATGTGTGTGTGTATGTGTGCATGCCTGTAACTAGACTGTGACCAAACTGCCCACAGAGTTAATTTCCTTGTTCTTGAAAGGGGGAGAAGAAAGAAATGCTAGCAGCATTCAGTAAAAATGATAGCATCATCATTAAGACGGTGCTGCCTGGAATTGATTATTCTACAGGTAATGAAAAATAACCCTCGAGAGAGAAACAGTGTTATCACTGCCACGTTTATATGCTAGCTAAAAGGAAGACATGTTCTGCCACTTTGGTTCTAATTGCTGCTTGCCAGTATACATCTTTAGTTTATTTTTATGTTTACACAAAGAAATGAGAAAAATACTTGCCAGAGAGAATTCAAAATACTACTCGTTTGCAGAATTATTGTAACAATTGGAAAACAAGCTTAAGACGTACCACTAAAATCTACTCTAATTTTCTTTATCATTACAGCATATTGGATTGGAACACATCTTGAGAGGTTTTTTGCAAGCTTCTTGCTTGCATTGCAACACAAATGTGACTATAAAAGGGGGGATGGGGGGGAAGGAGAAAAAAAAAAAAAGGGAAATGAAATGAGAATAAACTTAGTTTTAGACTTGCTTATTCTTGGTTTTGTTTGTCCGTGAACTGCTGACCTGGTAAGTGATGAGCCGGTTCCAGAGCAGATGGTGTATTTGTGTAGTTCCATTGAAGTCGAAGGAAATACACAGATATACACCAGCTGAGGATTTTCTGTTAAATTATAGTTATCATATTGTTACTAATGTTGAGTAATTTCACTTTTCATGTCAACAGTATTCCCTGAATAGAAAATGAAAGCTTGCTTCAGAACCCAAAATTGCTAATCTTGAAAGCTGTAATACAGCGTATTCCACCTCATCGTGTATTTAAAAATATTCCTGATGAAGCACGCTGTCAGTTGGTCGCTCGCATAAACAAAGAGCTTCTTCTGGAAGTGTCTTTGGGTTTGTCAGTTGATGGTTTTTCCTTCCACATTTTTGCTGTCTAACTTAAAACGGGCTTAATACTTTTTACAGATGAGACAGGTTTATTCTGATAGAATAGAGTCTCTTTTCCTCTATTGAAAACTGTTACGTGAAGGTGGGATGTTACATTTTATCACCGGCAGGGAGTAGCGTTAAAGCCCTGCCGTAAGTGGGGTGATACGGTTGCCTTCCATGCTAACCGCAGGTACTTCTCAATCACCAGATTGCTTTTTTTTTTTTTTTTTTTTTTTTTTTTTGTTATTAAAACGATCTAAATGGAATAATCCTATCGCTGTGATAATCATGACTGATGTCTCATTAAGTAATTCTGTTTATTATCAGGTTAGACCACTTCATGGCAAACTGCTTTGAAAGGTCAGATAATTGTGTTCAGTGGTGTGGAAAGGCTTATTATCAGTACGTCCTGGGAAGGATGGTAAAGGAGTTTGCAAATGCTGTTTGCAAATGGGAGATTAGGGTCTCAGGGGAACAATCATCCCTTTCGGCTGTTTTGATGCTTTGGTTTAATTTAATTTCTTTTCTGCAGGTGTAGTAATGAGATAAGGGGAAGCTTTTTTACAAGGTTGTTGAACTCTGATACGTTCTTAGTGCCAACTGAAGATTTTTGAATATAGATTTATTTTGCCCTCATTTTATTTAACAACAAAATACGACAAATACTGGCTGGCATTCTTTCCCCTACTGCAACGGGAAGGAAAACTTAACGGTGTCTTTGCTGGCTGAGCCAGGTGCAGCTATCTTGTCTGCCGGACCCCTTCATTTAGGGCATCCGAGAACCTGAGTCCTGGGATGCAAAATTTGCATGAGAACTAATCTTCCTTCCTAGAAAATGCTACCACCCTCTTGGCTCCGAGTGATTAGAAAGAGGGAAATACTGTTGTGGAAGAATTGTGAGCATTCATTTAAAACAGGGGATTTGTATAATGGATTTTTTTTTTATTTTGAAAAGGTACATTTCCCTTAAGCCATGTTCACAGCAAGGAGTGGAAAAAGTACCTGTTAATTTCGATAAAATAAGGCCATACATAGCTAGAGGAAATATTGGAAATACACTTACTGGGTATTTCTCACTGTCTCTGAGCCAAACTCCTGCACTGTACAGTAAACGTCAAGCAGAGAAGAGTATCTCATCACAAGGAGATGGAGTTAGGGGATAACTATGGCATGTAGTTGTTAGGAAGCTGATGTCCTTTCAGCTGTAAATACTTAAAATCCCAGACACTTCTAGTGGTTTCCTCTAATTTTTTCCAGAAAAAGTGAAGAATAGAAAATTAGCATGCAATGAAAGCTTAAAAAAAAAAAGCTAGAGTGGGCACTGCCGCTTCGTGTTTAATAAATCCCAGTGGGCCTGCAAGCTGCAAGCTTTTATCCTTACGAGGATAAACCCCTGGGAACGGCAAACCCCAGACCTCGGCGTGCAAGTAACTGTTTTCTCAATACGGCCGTAGCTGGCTTTGTACCTCACCTACCCAGCATTGGTGTCGTTGCTTCAAAAAGCCTGAGCAAGTTTGCTGCCCCACACCCTGTCAAAATGTCATTAACTCTATTAATTGCTGTGTGGTGATAATTCGTGATGGTGTCAGAATAATACAGGAGCCAGAATTGGGAAGTTTAAGAATCCAGTTTGTTGGATTCATGTGGGAAATTGCAGAAAAGTTGAAACCGAGTATTAATTTCTTCCCTGCTCGGCAGACAAACCAGCCGGAGGTATTTCAGGGCCTTAGCCCAAGAGTCCCGTGGATCTCTGTATATTTCTTAAAGGCTAAGGTGCTCCCTGAGGGAGACCTTTACTTTCAAGCCTTGTGTTGACCACCTCAAATACTGTGTTCAGTTTTGGGCCCCTCACTCCAAGAAAGACATTGAAGTGCTGGAGTGTGTCCAGAGAAGGGCAACGAAGCTGGTGAGGGGTCTGGAGCACAAGTCTTCTGAGGAGCAGCTGAGGGAACTGGGGTTGTTCAGCCTGGAGAACAGGAGGCTGAGGGGAGACCTTATCGCTCTCTACAACTACCTGAAAGGAGGGTGTAAAGAGGTGGGGGTTGGGCTCTGGTCCCAAGTAACAAGCGATAGGATGAGAGGAAATGGCCTCACGTTGCGCCAGGGGAGGTTTAGGATGGATATTAGGAAAAATTTCTTCACCGAAAGGATTATCGAGCATTGGAACAGACTGCCCAGGGAAGTGGTTGTGTCACCATGCCTGGAGGTATTTAAAAGCCAGGTAGACATCGTGCTGAGGGACATGGTTTAGTGGTGGGTTTGGCAGTGTTAGGTTGATGGTTGGACTCAAAGGTCTCTTCCAACCTAGGTGATTTATGACTCTGAGACGTACCTATTTCCTTGACAAAGTAACCTCTTTCTCTGGATTATCCAGAAAGACTGTTCCCTTCTGCTCAGCATCTGAGTAAATGCAAGAGAAAGCTTCAGAGCAGAGTTTGCATTTAACCCCCAGAAAGGTGGCTACTATTAACTCTGTTATTTGAAAGTATTGAATTAATAGGACATTTAAGAGAGTAGGACTTGTATTTGAAATTTGCTTGAAAAAAAACCTCAACAATTGATTTTCCTAACGTATCAGCTGTTTTCTACAGAATTAGCCAAGATCTCTTTGGTATTAAGTGAACACACACGGTATTGCATTGCATCCTTCTCTTTAGGTTGTGGCTGATACCAACATCAGTGCCATTGCTACCCAGCTGGAGAGCATGTCTGCGGGATGCAACCTTAACTCTTCTTCTGAGCATCCTTCTGAAGATCCCGAGTAAGTTTGTACTTAGTCTGCATAACTGAGGTGGATTTCTGTGCACCATGCAAGGAAAAAGCCCAGGGTGGTGAAGGAGGTCTCTCCCATTGCGTTTCTCTCTAATTTTCCATCACCTTTAAAATGAAAACTGTGACCTTCTCCAAGCTGATTATGGAGAAGATCATGTCCGTCTTCACCTGGTGACAGAAATTGCTTCAGTAAATAAGCACAAAATGTGTTTCCAAGCACTAGATATGGACATTTTTCAAGAAAACTTATCTCCTTTCTTTTCTAGTGTGTTATGCTGACATGATAGTTCTGCCCTTGTCTGTTGGCTTCCTTGCTTGAAAGGAGTTATGATTGTAGCGATTTGAAATAATTTGTCATTGGCAGACTAAGGCAAGAGGTGTTAAAAAGCCTGGTATCAGAGACAAATGTTTCAAAACATGTCCCGGAACTTTCTTTGTCTTTTGGATCTTTTTAGCTTTACAATTCGAAGAAGTCTGATTAAAAAATTTTCTACTTAAAGCACTTCTGTATGGTGATGGAGGTTAGAGATCTAACCCTCCCATGGCCATGCGTCATTCTCCATCGTGTGCTTTTTAGGGCAGCTTATAGCATTCCAGTTTTCATTTTGAAATTCATTTGGTCTTCATTTTGGTTCATTAGCTTCATTATGTTCTTCATTTTCGTTCTTTGATTCATTATATTTATCTTAAGCTGAGATACAAGTTGCTGCCCTACCTCAGGGGTTTTTGAGTATAAAAGTTAAGCTTTTTATGCTGCGTTTTCTAGTCTTACAATGTGAGATACTGTTTTTATTGCTGCTCTCAAAGGAAAATTGCTTACTTCACAAAAGGATTTGTATTCTCTTTACATATCAAAATAGTAAGGAAATTTGAATGTGAAAATCTGAAGCAGAATTAGGTAGGCATATGCATTCGTTCTGTCCTAAAGAAATGGCTAGATATTAGTCATCATAGGCTACACCTTTATATAGGTGGAAGATGCCAAACAGCTTTTGTCCACAATAATTCTTACTAAATATGTAGAAATGACTTTTTCAAATTTGAGATGGAGATATATATATATATATACACACACACACATGAGAGTGGTCTAAATTCCACCAAAAATCTTCCTTTGCTCAATGCAGATGGTAAAAGCCCCTGAAGAGAGTTGAGGCTCTAAGCGATGCGCTGAGTGAGGGGCTCTCGGGAGTCAGCCTCTGGGGTTACGAGGCACAGGGATGTAGGTCAAATATAGGTTGTTAGAAAACAGCCCGAAGAGCCTGCAGTGGAGCTGAGACTATAAACACAAGTCTATTAGACTCATTCCTCTGAAGTCATAAAGTAAAATTATGCTGTAAGGAAATTGTTGGAGTTGCCCCTTATGCAGACTAAAGACGACAGCTTGGCCGGTAAGAAAGCAAACTCACCTTTACGTATGTGCAGCGACTGCAGATGAAGGGAGTCTCACTTCTGCATCAGAGATAAGTGCTCTTGTTGAGCTCTTATTAAAAATAAGTATTTTCAAAGTGAGGAGCTGAAGTACGCGGAACAGCGTTGAACTCCGGGCTGGGCAGGAGTGTATTTCAGCGCTAGGACAAGAGTCATGGCTTGTGACTGTATGAAAAACTTCTCGACAGATAAATATCGCTGTAAGTGTTCCTTCTGCATAAAGTCCCCAGAGACAGACGTTGCTATTCTAAGTGATATTTATTGTGTTTTCAGAGCACCTCAGCCTAAGATTATTACTTTGGAGAAAGGCTCTGATGGACTGGGATTTAGTATTGTAGGGGGGTATGGAAGTCCCCATGGAGACCTGCCCATTTATGTCAAGACTATATTTGCCAAGGTATATTCTTTTTGTTGTTGTTTTCTCCCTTTTTCTGTATTATCTTTAAAAATCAACCAAAGATTTTGCTTGGATAATATATTATGTAGTAGAAAGCAAAATGTACTGTCTAAGTACATTGATGTGAGTAAGTGGACCCAGAACTCACAGCGGGCTTCTCAGTTTATATTTCACGTTACTGATGGCTGAAACAAGATGCTTTATCTCAGCAAAATTGCTCTGTGTACTTGGGAAACTTGTTTTTATACATTAAAATATTTATAAGGCAGTTTTCTATCTGTAAACCTCGAAAAGCCTTCCAAGAGGTATGGAGGCAGCACTTTTCCCACTGTACGGGAGAGGAGTCGGTTGCAGAGATGCTGTATCTTTGCAGCTGAGCTTCAGCTGCGAAACCGGCAATTAGCTCCTGTGCTCAGAGTCACCTCAACAAGAAAAAAACACCAAAAAATGGAAACACGATACCTTGTGGCTTGATAATGAATTGGCTTACACCTTTAGTTATTCTCCCTTGCTTCCACCTTCTCTCTCATGCCTCTCCGTGAGGGCTCCTCTCCCATGTGCTGGAGCTGCTTGCGGCACGGCTGTCTCAGCCCATCTCTCACCCCAACCCTGAGTCTCAGGGGAGGACTTGGGGGTCCCAGCCAGGTCCAGCGGTAGCTCTGGTCACTGAGGCTGAGGAAGAAACGTAGTACAGCCCAGCCTCGAGGCAGACAACCCCAGAATGGCCACTGGTGGAGAGGGAGAAGTGCCCCTTTTCCCACCCGCCCACTCACCCTCTTGCTAGAAATGTGCTGAGCGTGGGCCAGCAAGATACGTCAGGCATGGCCACATGAAGGGAGTTCCGGAAATGGTGGAGAGGAAAGAAAACAGTGGGAATTAGGGATACTTTCCATAAAGTAACTTCAAAGTCAGTCACACCCAGTTGCTTGTCCTGTGCCTACTTGCTGTCCCTTGTGTCAGCGCTTCTGGCAGGGTAGATGACATAATTAAGAAAACTTCATCTGAAGGTGAAGTAGAAGTTATGTCTCCTCTGCTTCTGCGATTCCAGGGCTCAAACCACAAATATCTGGTCTTTTTAAAATTTTCAGTTATTAACATGGGAAGATGTTGTGTCTTTAAAGTGATGCTTAGATTTACAAGTTTCTACATGTGAGCACAGCTGAGAAACTCTAAATCGAAGCTGGAATACACTGCAGTCACTGGTGGGGCCATGGAGCAGAAGTGGACACCATGAGTCGACCTCTGGGCAGGGCAGGGCTCAGGATTTAGACAACAGAGCTGCACTGAGGCCTCTGGAGGAGAACAACCATTTCTGAAGCTCTGTGGGAGCTTCTCAGGACCTTCAGACAAGCCCAGCTCTGGCCGGGGCTTTGGGCAGTGCCCAGGTTGTTCTGCTGCATGAGCTCTGCGTCCCTCTCCCTCCCCACATTTTAACCCGTTTCTCAGCACTGGCTGCGGAGTACATTTAAATGCTGCTTTAACAAGCCTCTCCATAGTCATAAAAGCCAGAACCAGTCTTTACACTGCAGTTTTTTCAGGGATGAGCCGATTCTCCTCTTCCCAGGGGTCTATCACCTGCCCGTGCTGTCCCAGACCTCGCAGGGTTGGGTAAGAGGGATGAGCGATGGGCAATGGTTGAAGCACTCGGGGAGCCTTCAGCACCGTCATTTCCCGTGTTCCCCGCCCAGTTACGGCGGGATTCCCAGTGCTGCATCCCTCATTTCATCCATCAGCATTATGAGAGACGGGAGGGCTCCGGGCTACCAGCCGCTAACGAATCGCTTTGCTGTTTGCAGGGAGCAGCTGCGGACGATGGCAGACTGAAGCGTGGCGATCAGATTTTAGCAGTTAATGGGGAAGCTTTGGAAGGTGTTACTCATGAGCAAGCTGTAGCTATTCTGAAGCGCCAGAAAGGAACTGTAACATTAATGGTGTTATCATGAATGTCATTGCGCTTGCAGAGATAAATACAATTATTTTAGAACATCAGTAGAGCTATAATAATAGTGTTCAGCCCTGAGCAGGATGTAAAGCAAACCCTGGCAAAAATGAATCAGCGTTCGCCCCATTGCCAGAAAGGGTAGTGTGCATCTCGAGCTTCATTTAGCCTTCCACGTTTATCAGCCTTTCTCCCCACCCTCCCCTACTTCTGGTGGCTTTTGAGGTTTCTCTGGACAAGTTTAATTAAGAAACTTCAAAGAACAATATCCACTTTTCTTTATTTATACATCGGTTTATCCCCACTAGTCTGAACCCCAGTTACAACTGCTGAACCTGGAATCAATTCGCACACAAGAGAGAATTTAGATCATCAACTGATCTCATCTGATGAGCAGAAATAAATGCCGAGTGACTTGTCATCTCACTCATGATTTACTTATGCTAATTGTCCTTTCAAGTATGCCAGAAAACATTAGCAATGTAATTAAATTACCACTGTTCCAAATGATGAAATATCAAATTCTCCTCTGGGAAATTATTTGTGCTCGGCACAGTAAGTCTGATAGTCAAATGTGAACTTCTCATGTTTATCTCTTTGGGTAGGTCTATGGAAGTTAGTCAGAGGTAATTACTGTGATGTGTCAATTTGCAGCCTTTAGCATGAAAAATAAACTAGGGGAGAGGGAAATTTATCTTTTTAGGCTTTTAAAATGTTTGAGCCTTTTCAGATATTTAGGCAGCATGAACAACAACAACGTGTCTCGTTCTATTCTAATTATATTTTTAAAGAAGAAGAAATGTGCTGATATATGCCAGGCATGTTGCACACAAAGGCAGTTGTTGTTGTGCCAAGTTGCAGCATAATTGTTCATCCTGAAACTTTAATGAAGACAAAAGTTTGCTTCGGCAATGTGATCCTGTAATTCTAGTAATGATGGTGAGCAGTCCCTCTGCACGTTGTCTTCAAGGCTAGATGAAGTTAATCCAAACCGGCAAACCGTTTTACATTTCCAAGAGTCTCCCCAGGATCAGACAGTGCAGGAAGAGGCTTTCACGGATCACAGAGGATGCTTCTCTCTCAGGGCTGCTGGAGTTCAATTTTGGATAATACCAGGCAGTGGTGAGATGATCGCGGCAGAAGACTGCTGCGGCAGGTTAAGGTGATGTCCTCCTGGGGCTGGCTGCCGTGCCCGTCCTCCCCAGGGCAGAGCATGGGCTTCCTCAGCCCCCTCCGGCGAGTCAGACAGCTCAGTCGAAGCAACGGACTATTTTTTAGGTTTAAGCTAAGCCAGGCGAGAGCATGCTGAAGCCCACGAGGAGCCTTCCCAGGGTCTGTCCCACTCTGCGTGGTGGAGGTGGGATGCAGGAACGTTCAGCAGCCAAAAGTTAGCAACTTCGTTACGTGTCACAGCCATTCCTGCAGTGATTATATGACCGTAGCCTTAGTGATTTAGCAAATGAATTTGGCAGGCAGATTAATGGCAATGCAAGTCATTGTGGTTTAATCTTCCTATCCAGAGGAGCAGTAGGGTTTTATAGGAAGCAGCCCAGTCTGATTTGGACTATTTGATATAATTTATAATAATGATATACCTGGGAGAAATGAAAGGAGGGGGCTGTCAAAATTGGCTGCTCATTTGATGTGCCAAATCCCTGGAATGAAATGGAAAGAGGATTCAAAATCTGTAATGTAATAACTGAGTAGTACAGGGTTTGTGTTAGAAGTACTGCATTCGGTATGTTTTAGCTGGAGTGGGTATTCCCCCGTTTTACGTAGAAGGACGGGTACTGAAGCGAGATGAACTACACTCAAACAAGCAAGCTGTGACTGGCTCACATTGAAACGGTTTTCCTTATTTCATTGGAAAGTTTTCTTTAAATTTAGGTAATCACAAAGTGCATTTAGCCTGCTGAAACGATTAGTGGGTATTCCGTTCGTAGTGCCTGGAAGAGATTCCACATTTTCAATGGATCCCACTGTAGTATTTGATTTGCCAAGTGAAGTGTTAGTGGACCCTTGCTTGTGGACACACAGAAATATGTCCAGATGTAGCAAATTGGAAAATTTTTAACAAACTGCCTTTGGTTGCAGAAGTATCCAAGGTATGCAGAAGTTAAAAGCAGGTAGGTGAAATGTGAAGAGGTACCCTCAAAAATATTATATGGAATTTGTGAACAAAATGTAATGATTCCTCTGTCTGATTATGGGTTTATAACCATTGCATTCCTACTTTAAGATGTTGCCACAGTTCATCTATGAAGTTTTACATGGCTATTTATTAGCCTCTTGTGCACATACTGTTCATATACGTAAAGAATAGAATTTATGGGCTGAGATATTTTGCACTTCTCATTGCTCAGAATGAGAGAGAACATTTTCTGCTTCTTGTAATTTGCACTTTGTGTGTTGAATATATTACTGCCAAAAAATTATATCGCAACTAATTGATAAACCAGTGCCCATGCGCAGAAGCGTGTGCTGTACGTACAGGACCAGGTTAGATAATTAAATTTGCATTACGCTTGTCTGGGTTGAGGTGTTCTGGTTTGTTTTAAAACTTTATTTCTGTGCAAGGGAAAAAGCAATTAAACCTGATTGTATGTTTACGTATATCAGTAAAATGAGATGTTTTATGACTTCAAAGATTCTAAATAAAGCTCGGTTACATAAGTAGTTGTGCATTTATCTATTTTTTAAGTCACTGTTCAAACGTACTGCATGAGATGTCTGTTTGCTATTCCAAGTAGGGTTCAGGATTGCCCTTCTCAGGGAGCAGGAGCGGTGGTCGCTGTAGGAGTGGTGGAACGCTGTGGTGACAGCTGGCTGTGGTGACAGCCAGCCGAGGCTCTCCGCCCAGGTAGCAGCATTGCTCCCGAGTGAGACGGTCACAGGGAGCCCTCCCGTGCACATCTGCCCTCCGGCAGAAAGCTCTAGCTGCCCATCTAGCCTGGTAAGTACGTTTTAATCAGGGGAACGCCAACAGAAACAGCTCGGTTGAGAAACCGAGGGTCTGGTGCGCAGGCGACAAAGCCAGGGGAGAGAAAAAAGGAGATGAAGATGAAGGCACTGAGCCACCGGTATTGTACCAGGAGTAATCAAAGTCAACACAAAGCGTGCTTGCAGGAGGAGCATCTATGCTGTAGGCATCTCACAACCCTTTGGAGGTGCCACTCACCACCGTTTCAACTCATACGTACCGGTGGGAAGCGTTCTCCTGCCTTGGTGTGAGGACTCAGCTGTTAGAGCCTTTTCTTTTTGAAGGCACATGTGCTCTTCACAGTCCCTCCATCACCTTCCTCACCTGGAGAGTCCTGGAATAACCTGCAGTTTGCAGTGACGGTGTCAAGGATATCCTTGACATTACCAGGAGCCATCTTGGGGCCATTTGCATTTCTTGCCTAACTCTGCAAAGAAAAGGGCCAGTTACGCCAATGTTTGCACTTCTTCCAAAGGCTGGGATTGAGGTTCTGTAAGTTGTGTCCTCCCCACCATGTGAGCTTGCCAGGGAACGTTGTCTGTCCGGGCATCATCCCTGCTGCCAAGCATGGAGCTTCAGGGGCACTCACTGGGTGCAGCCTGGGACGGTGCTGGGACAGGAAGGTGGACCGTGGCGGTGGAGGGTTGGCCGGTGTGGAGAGCAGGTCAGCCTGGAGGGACGAGGGCACTCTGTCACATTGCACTGCTGCATCAGGAATTGCTGTAATGCCTCCAAATTCCCTGTAATTAATCAAACGGCGATTACCACCCTGGAAGTGTGACATATATCGAGCTTGTTGAGGTAATATGATTATACCGAGATGGAGCAGTTAATGTACCTTCACCTGGAAGAACTGGAAGGAATTAATTTAACATTACACATGTATAAAACATTAGTTTTTACAGTTGTCCTGAGCATTGATATATAATTCCATTATCATCTTTCTCCACGGTTTCACACTTCTACGTCCATAATTTAGCTGTATTTACATTCTGGTTAAACACGGTCATGGTCATTGTTTTTCCTTTTAGCAGCAATGGACATTTTGTTCTCTAACACGCACAATCCTGTGATAGCTGGACCTTTTAGGATGGCAACAAATCAGAGATCCATGTTCTTGCGGCATCCCAAACGGAAGAGGAACAAGGATCACCTTGACTTTGCCTCCAGCCTTGTCCCGGCGGTCTCCGAGGTCTCTGCTGCTTCTGCGAGTCTGGTGGGGTTGAAGCAGTTTATTCCCGATTCCCGCACAAAAAGGAAAATCCGCAGTGGCGGCATAAAAATCTCTTCATTCCCGATTCCGCAGCCCCTGCTGTAGGTGCTGTGCCTCTGTAACTGCTCGGTGAAAATTAAAAATACATCCTAATCAAAGTAATTGGACCAATTAAAACCACATTCACATGATGTTCCGGGATGCCCTGGGCAGGGTGCAGACCCGCTGAGCTCGGCTTTGCCTTTCCAGCACGTCCTAGGAAACGGGTTTTTCTCTCCAGGAATGGCACGACGCTGCCATCGCTTTTACCAACTCACCAGTGAGCTGCCACAAGGAGGAGGACAACCAGAAAAGAGGTCCTTGAAAGTCTCATTTTTCCTGAAGAAAAGGTACTTTTGGGGAAGGTTACTTGTTTGCACTTTGAATGGGAGCAGTCTCTTCTGTCTCATAAAGCTTTTTCTTGGGGTTTTGGGTTTTTTTCCTTCTTTTTTAACACTTTGATGTGCAGGTGTGATGGGACATCTGTTGGAAAGAAACCCAAGTGTAGAAGACTGGTTTCTCCTGGTGCTCTGGGAGGTTGTTTGCTGCAGGTTCTGGTTTATTTGTGTGCAGCAGAAAAGGCGCCGCCAATAAATTCCCCCAAATCGCAATCCGCTGTCCTTCCCTTCTTCCCCTCACGGCCAGGTGGGCTTTTTTCACAGACTTGTCTCCACTCAAGGACAAAGGACGCTCTGGATGCTTGTGGGCAGTGGTGCTCCTGAAACACGAACTCTGCATGAATCTCACTGCGGACGGGGGGGCGGCGAGAGCGTAACGCCGCCCCTGGGAGCTCCCACGAGACGACTGCGAGGACCGACGGCCCCATGCGATGCGCTTGCTGGACACTCTGTGTGCGTGCAGACCCCGGGACCAAGCCAGACCCCAGCCGGACCCCCTGTCCTCCCACCACAGCTCACGGGGCTAAACCCTGCGTAAGAGCCCGATGGCTCCTTTAGGGGGGCTCATCCATCCCCCAGTGGTGATGCTGCTCAGCAAAGGCCTTCGTTAGCGCTCACCGTAGGAGACGGGGACAATTTGTGCGTTGGAGATGGTGTTTTGCAGCACGGTCGTGCCAAAATTCACTTCTCAATAGGGATGTTGCTTGCTCCAAGCTGCCTTTGGGCTGGAAGAAGCCCCCGTTAGTGGTGACCCCCTCACCGGTGTCTGCGGCTGCTCGGTGGAAAGCGACTTTAGCCAGTGAGAAGTGCGTGGGGCATCGTGCCCAGCAGAAACGGGTTTATTTCTTAGCTGGGTCCTGGCAGAGAGGCAGGAATCGGCGTGCGGCTCCTGATGCTCACAAAAACCAGTTAACCTGCTGCGTTGGGAGTGGAGCCGTAGGATGAGAGGGAACAGTTTTGAACTGAAAGAGGGCAGATTTAAGATGAGATATTGGGAAGAAATTGTTGACTGTGAGGGTGGTGAGACCCTGGCCCAGGTTGCCCAGAGAAGCTGTGGCTGCCCCATCCCTGGAGGTGTTCAAGGCCAGGTTGGACGGGGCTTGGAGCAACCAGGTCTGGTGGGAGGTGTCCCTGCCCATGGCAGGGGGTTGGGACTAGATGGTCTTCAAGGTTGCTTCCAACTCTAACCACTACGCTATGATTCTATCATTGGGAGAATCAGCTAAAACTGAACAAATCATTATTATGTGGGCAAACATTTTATAATATTGCTGTTTTTTAAATCGGGGAGTGGGGTAGCAAACGGGGACGGCTGCTGTCTACGGTGGTGTTACCCTGTGCAGGGTAACGCGTGCGCTGTTGCTGGCCATGTGTTCTTTAATCCCCTCCGCACCTGATTTTCCCCGCACAGATCACACGTGCCGGGGGCGGTACATGGTCCCTGGTCTTTGGGTGACACCTGGGTCTTGGTGGCATGTTGGCAGCTGGTCCTCATCCCCTCCATGGCTGGAGCCCACCTGGGCAGAGTTTTGAAGTCCACTCTTACCTTGCAGACCCGGGGCTGAGAGCCTTTGCTTCATTTCTCATATTTCTCTTGTCTTTCTCAAAATGGGACTATAAACGCTTGCAGGGAAATATCTGCCCTTGAGAACACGGTGTTCCCTGTGAGCGCTTTCAAATGTTAAGAAGCCACTTAGTACTTTTGTTACTCTTCTGCTTATCCCACCCAGCAACCTAAGCAAGAGGCAACGTGTTCCTGAGCCCCTTGCCCACGGCTGCCATCGGCTGATGGATGTCACCAGCGCTGGACCAGGCTGGGGACCTGGAGCATCCTCACCGAACAGTCACCAGCCAGGGAAAGCTGCACAGACCCCAGCCGCAGCGGCTGCGCCGACTCCGGGCACTGCGCTCCCACAGCTTTTTCTGCTGAAATGGCACTAGATGGAGCAATTGACAAAATATTGTATTTCTGCTGCCTTCAACCCAGGCCTGGTGGCCCTGCTGGAGGAGCTGCCCCAAGGGCCCGGACCCGGGAAGGCCAAACTCGCGGAGCTCTGAGCTGGCTTTTTCCCCTGCAAATAGGTGGGTGCTGCACGAAGGAGACGCCCGGGTACCGCAATGAGAGATTTCTAGGAGACGAAATCATGGCCCTGTGGTAACTGTCCTCTGTCCCTGGTGAACGTGGGGCTGAGTGGTGGTGCCTCCACACCAAGCCGTGGGGACAGGATGGGGCGCCAGGGGTGGGGGTGAACTCAGCCCAGCGGACCCCAAAGCAGAGGTGCTGTCGCTGCCCCTGCGGCAGCTCATTCCCCCCGCAGCAAATAAATCTGCCTTCGCGGCCGAGACGTTCGTCTCTTCTAGGAATATTAAATTCTGCTGACAGTCACTGAGCTGACACCATCCAAGCTGCTGATGGAGCAGTTTCTGGGTGATAAAGCGAGAGGTGCTGATTTTCTCTGCCACCTGCACGGGCGAGACTGGGGAGAGGAAAGAGAAAGCAGAATTTATTGTGTTTTGCACCCTCTGCTTTCACTCGGAGCTGAGAAAGCTGCCGGTCGTTGTTTTCGCCTCTCCCCCGGCACTAAGCCTCAAGAGGGTCATCCCAGCACCCAGTTGTCACCCACGCAGGGAGGCAGCGGGCAGGAGCTGCCCGCAGATGTCAAAGGAGCCGAGCCAAGGCACGTCCCCACCGCCTGGGAACAGCCTGTTAATTTAATTAACTGCGCAGGTTGTGTTCAGCCGTTGCACGGGGCTCTGTGTGCGCATTGGGCTCGAGGTGGTCTGCTCTCTCCTTGTGCTTTGAACGTGGCCACGGCCCCGTTTCGGAGGCCGATGGGCATTTCTTGCCCTGCTCTCTCCATGCCTGCATTGTGTCCCCCCCGCGGGGGCTCCCGGCCCCGCCGGAGGGAGCAGGGTCCTCCCCTGCGCCATGGGCTGGGGATATTTACAGCACAAGAAATGAGTTAGCCTTTAACAAAAGCTAACCTGCACATTTAAAGTGGCCTGGAGAACATTAGCAAATTACTGCAGTTATTTCATCCCCTCCCCTCCTCTAGTGGGAGGTGTCCCTGCCCATGGCAGGGGATTGGAACTAGATGATCTTTAAGGTCCCTTCCAACCCAAACCATCCTACGATTCTGTGATTTTCTGCACTCTCTGATGGTCTCAAGCCCATGCTGAGGAACCATCTGCACCCCCGCAGCAGGGATGGAGCCCGCTTTGCCGTTTCTTTCCCCGGCTGGGGGCCTGCCGCCCCTCGCAGGAGACCTGGGATGGTTTCACCACCCCACAGACGCAGGCGCTGAGCACAAGGCAGCCTTTTGTCCGGGCCTGCCGGATCACAGGGACCGCACATTTCGCCATGGACCGGGCGCTTTCATTCCTCGCATATCTTACAGCTGATGTCAGGACAGCGCGGGGGCCCTCCTGCTCCATGGGGGGGGCACAGCTTGGCCACATTTCCATGCGTCTCCCCCTAAAATTTCTGGATATTGCCTTCCAGCCCTGGTGCCCCCAGGGAGGCATCACTCCCGCGCCTTGGCAGCTCGCAAGCGGTGGGAGGAACAACTCGGGATCATCTGGTTTTCAGCAAGGAAGGGGGGAAGCTCCCGGCTGTTTCTTTTGTGTGTTGTATCTGGCGTGGGTACCGACACCAAACCAGGAGCAGAAGGCGGCTGGCTGGAGTGAGATGGTCTCACATGGCTCTGGCTGGGTCCAGGGCGCAGCTGGGGGCAAAGCAGTGCCGTGTGTTCATCTGGTTGCTTCAAAATCAGCTTTTGCCATGGGGCTGGAACCTGCCAATTGCAGATGAGGTCTCCAGGCATGGGGCATGGAATCACAGAATGGTTTGGGTTGGAAGGAACCTTTAGAGGTCACCTAGTCCGACCCCCCCCTGCCATGAGCAGGGACGTCTTCAGCTAGATCAGGTTGCTCAGAGCCCCCTACAACCTGACCTGCAATGTTTCCAGGCATCCAGGGTCCCCTTCTCCCCAGGATGGACCTTGGGTGGAGTTGGCTGTTGTTCCTCTGTCATCTCCCCTTTGGCACCACCATCCCCCCTTTCCCATCCCCGTTCTGCCACCGAAGCGCTCGGTGTCCACTGTGGTGCTCAGGCAATCCTGGCATCCCCAGGGACATCTGATGGGCTCAGGTGCATGTGGGTCTGGTGACAATGTCTGGGTGGCAGAGGGCTTTCTCTGGAGGTTATCAGTAAATCAGGGAGAACAAACAGAGAATTGCTGGAAGTCATCCCTTTTTCAGTTCCAGTATGAACGCTGAGGGTTGCGCAGAGCGACGTCATTCCCCATGACCATGGAGGTGCTTTGGATGAGACCATCGGAGTCCCTGCTCCCCTCCTTGTGGGAAAAGAAAGGGACACACTAGAAATGGCCATAAGGAGAGTGGAAAAATAGTGTTCAGCTGAGTTTCTCGTTCTTTCCCTTCATAGCTATTCGGCTCCTAGATGGTGAGCCCATAAAGATCATTAGATTAATTTCTTTCCTTGCTGTGGCTTAATTGTCTCCATTTGTACTGTACAGCGCTCGCACTGGGGATGGATTTTTGCTTGCCTATATTTAGTTTGATCTCTACTGTGATATCGAAACATATAAATTAAGGCTGGCTCTTGGGTGCTTCGTGATCCTGAGATCCCGCAGAGGATTTTCTATAGCTTCTGTGCCATCCGGTACTTCAACGGCGTGATGCTGGGCACTGGGAGACGCCGAGGGCAGCATCAAACCCTCTGCAGTCCCTCGGGGTCCACATGAGCAGAGGAGCTGCTCCGGGAGGTCACCCCGTGGGAGCTGCTCCTCCCTGAGGAGATGGTTTGAGGGGAAAAGAGGAAATACAAGGCAAAGGAATGAAAATAAACATTCCGCGGATATAGTTAACCAGCCTGGGCTGCAGGGATGGGAACGTTAGGGGAAGGGGGATGCAGAGGAAGGTAGAGGGAAGGCAGCAAAGTCGGTGCTTCCTCGCTGCAGAGCTGCAGCACGCCCCCAAAATAACGTGCCCTGTCCCCGAATCGCACTGCGGTGAGCTCGATATCCCAAGGGATCCCGCAGGCAGGAGGAGGCGGGCGCTTCCCAAAGCCACCCTGATCCTTAGCAGAAAATCTCCCACATTTATGATGTTGAAGCCAGAAAGTTCATCTCCTTCTGGGAAGCAAGGAGAGGCAGAGTGAAATTCCTCTCCACAAGCGCGGCTCCAGAGCTGCCAGGGGGAAAAAACTCAGTGAAAATTGTCACAAAACGGTATTATGGCTCTTTTTGTTTGCAGCTGGGGCGGTGATGCAATGGGTGCTCACGCTGGCTCCGGGTGCTGGGTCCTCAGTGCTCAGCACCCAGGAATGCAAACTGGGGGGATTCCTGGAAAAAAAAAAAAAAAAAAAAATCCATCCTGTCCTGTCTGTGCGCTCATCCAGGACCCTGGGACCTCCCAGAGAGGGTCGCAGGTCTGAAGAAACACCTTGAAAATGGCTGATTTAATGTCGTGCATGGATATGCAGTCACCACGGGCTGTCCTTCCCCGCCCTGCTGTCTGTCTGTCTGTCCGTCAGAGCATCCCTGCTGCCTGGCACCCGGACAGCACCGCCGCCATGGGGACAGGCATGGGAGCAAACGCCGGTAACGGTTTAACTCGTGTTTATTTATACAGAAAGGAGGTAACCACATTTTGGGACAGAGGCGGAAAAAAAGGCAGCTAGACATTTGAGATGGTGAGCGCTTCCAAATCAAAACACGGAGAAAGCAACGAAAACGGAGGGCAGGGGCAGCAAGTGTTCCCGCAGCGAGGCCGGGGGCGCTCGGCAAGGGCTTCGCCGCCCGGTGCAAGTACAAAGGAAGGGGAAAGGGCAGGGCAAGAGAGTCTTCATCGCGATGTCAACTGTCTTACAAGCAACCAAAGTAGTCCAGGATTAACGTCTGCTTCGTAACAAAAAAAGGAGAGCAATGAGCTAACTCGGGAGATTGGCTTTTAGTGACGGCAAGTGAGCGCTGGGGTTACCACGTTGTACTACGCACCAGCTCAACTGGCGATGGCATCCAGGTCCATGAAAGCCTCCAGAGATGCAGCACAGCCTCGTGAAAGGGCATTTCTTGGTACATGGCGACTTAACGACAACGTAAAGATGTCTGGAAAAGTGAAGCCTGAGCCCTCCCTCCCTCTTTGTCAGCAGCAGAGGGATTTAAGGAAAAAAAACTCTGTCCTATGTATGATTTGAGGTGATGCTGGACCGACCCTGTGGGTGCCCCGTGGCGGGGGAGGCCTTGGCACCGCCTGACTCCGGCAGCTAAATCATGGCATGGCTTTAACATGGGAATAGTTTGGGCATCTGAAAGTTGAGCACAAGGGAGAGGGGAGAGCAGGTGCTTGCCCAAAAGGCGTCTGTCTGCAAAGTCGCTCCACGGAACCCGTGGACAACATTAACACATCCTGGGATGGGAACCTCATGATCTTCTGGTGCCGTGCTGGGGAGAACCTGATCCGCCCTGCTGTGCCTCGGCATCGTACGTGCGGATGCACAGTGCATGTCAATGGGCTCCGCTTTCCGTTAGCTCAAACTTAATTAGAAAAAATAAGAGCCATATGGTAATTCCGAACAGAGGCAAAACAATGTCTGTGTGTTTGGGTCTGGTATACTCAAATATTTTCCTAGAGCATTAATTTTTAATTCTTACATCAGACCCACATAAGCAAACATAAATAGGATTTTATACTTTACATAATCCATCCAGCTTGTGTTTGTTGTTACATATACTGGATAATCACTGCCTGCCGCTACGTACAGAAGAGCTAATAATAAATATTAGGACACAAACTTACAAGTTAAATGAGCTACAGTTAAGTAGTCGATTAAAAAGACAACCGTACTCTAAGGTTACAAAAGACTAAGTATGGCTTTTCTAATGTGCTTTCCTCCTTTGTTTCGGTCACTCACCTGCCAAATCTATACGAGGATGAGTGTGTAGGAGAGCTCGGAGTCAGTTGTGGCAATGTGCGTTGGTTAGTGGTGTGTAAGCAGGCTTAACGAGGGGAATCAGACACGGGGAATGTATGCAGATAACTGACAGGGTGCATCCCCTGCTACATACGGAAACCCGCGATATTGGCCCTGGCCGACGAGCGGGCAGTGGGGCCGTTACAAGAAGGAGCCGTTTGTTCCCTGCTCCCTGTCCCGGTTTCTTCTCCCCACTCGGTCACGCCGAGAGGGATGGGCTCTGCTCGGCGTGGGCTCGCAGGAGTGCGGCGATGTCCCCGTGGGCAGCGCGCTGGGCCAGCGACAGGGCTGAGTTACCGCCCTGCAGGAAGGGAGGAGGCGAAGACGTTACCGCCCAGATCCTGGCATCTCACCCCAGCCACCCCCATAATGAGCCCAGCTCCATCCTCAATGACCTCCACTTCTTGGCCCCACCACCGCCAAAGGAGGCTGTTGTCAACCTGCTCGCTGGTGATGAGTTTTCCTCCGCTCTCCTGCGAGCAGTTGTCCAGGGCTGCTTCGCACCCAGCTATTTACCCCCAAAACCTCCTTCCCTGCAGTTCATCCCTCACTACCATGAGTCACCGTCCTGCAAACCTCCTTGTGGTGTTTTGGACCTTAACCTCAACTGCACAAAACACATCCCTGCCATGCCTTGCCTTGGTCCCGGTGCTGTCCCGCGTGTCTTTGTCACATGAGACCAAGACAACTTGTAGTTTAATTAGAAAATAGTTGCACAACTATAAATGCAGACACATGGCCCATTGCTGCAAGTCCACATGGGAGGAGATTTCCACCAGCTGGCCGTGCAGCTCCCAGCCCAGCCCGGTCCCATGCGTCCCCCCCAGAGAAGCATCCGTTCTCAGGGGAAGATTAATTGCTGCTGATTTCTTGGAGCTGAAGCTCTACTGATTCCAGATGTCCAGGATTTCATCCTTTTTTTTTTTTAGGTTTACACTGGGTTGGACTATTCCCCTTGTTGCTCCTGCCTGGGCTACTGCTGGGATGCAGGATGCTGCAGCCACCCCATCCACTGCACAGCAAGCACTGAAACCAGGGGTACTCTCCTAAAAGTGGTCACCTGATTAGAAAGTGGACCAAAATTGTACTTTTTCACTTAAAAACCACCACTCAGGGTTTGTTGCCTGTAAAACCTGACCCTGCGTGTGCTTTCCCTGCCTGATGGATGTCAGGTTGTGTATGGGACCGAACACGGTGCCGGAGCCTCACCTTGTCCGTCAGCGTGACCTGGCAGCCGGGCTGGGCCAAGAGAAGCCTGACGATGTCGGCATTGCCCTGCCGGCATGCCACCATCAGGGCCGTCGTCCCCTCCTCGTCCTGCAGGTTGACGTCGGCCTGACAGGAGAGGAGGGCTCGCACCATGTCGTCCCGCTCGTGGCTGACCCCCAGCATCAGGGCGGTCTGGCCTCCCTGCAACCGCAGAGGGAAAGGCTGAACACCCCTCACCCACCGCCTCCTACAGTCCTGCTTATTCAGAATGTTATATATTATAATAACAATGAATGGTATTATTGCATAAATATAGAATCGTAGAATCGTTTAGGTTGGAAAAGACCTTTAAGATCATCTAGTCCAACCATTGACCCTACTCTACCAGGTCTGCCACTAAACCAGGTCTCTAAGCACCACGTATGAGATTGCATATTATTATTGCATAGTTATCATAATTATTCATATTATTATTAAAAAAACACTGGGGCTCCTCAGCAGGTATTGCAAGAGATACCTGCTTACTTGCACCATGGCCACATGGAGGGTCTCTGCAGCAGCATGGCCAAACCACCCGGCCCCCAGCTGCCCCCAAAGGTTCCCCCTGACCCTCCTGGGCAGTTTAACTTAGGTCTAGACTAACTTTTACAGCTGTTTGGAGAAGGAGCTGGATGAGGGCACTGCCATCTCTGAGACCAAAAGGCGTGACTGAAGAACAACTACTTGCCGGCAAACCTGGGCATCCCGTACCCGGGGTCCACCCCGCACCGCTCTTCCCTGGCATCACTTCTGCAGACTTTTAACTTTTTAGCTCACACAAATTATTTCGCAAAATTTTCAGCCTTCCTTTTGTCTCTTTGTTTGATCCAGCTCCTGCGTCGCTTCGCAGGGAGCTGGTGGGTGCCCACGCTGCAGTTTAGCTGAGGTTGCTTTTGTAACGCTTGGGAAACAGCAACTCCAACCCAAGGTCTACCGCTGAGTCTCAGCCTGGCGCTGCACATGCAGTGCAAGGAACCCAAATTACATCCCCACCCCGAGGTCTCTATGGGAACACCATGATGCCACAGCCTGAACTGGCATCGCGCGGCGATGGCCGTAAATAGGAGGCTACGAGCTTTGCAGACACCTTTGCCAAATTAATATGGGCTGCAAGCTGGCTGCCCTCTGCCCGCGGCCGTGCCACGATCCCATGCGGGGCCACGCGTGGTTTTCAAAGAAACAGCAGAACTACGGGGACGCACCTGGGCAGCTCGCAGGTTGACGTCCCCCTCCTTCAGCAGCTTCATCACCACTTCCATGTCCTCACCCGTCTCGGCGGCTGCCAGTGGGGTAAGCATCACCGCCGTGTAGCCGGCGCGGTTCTGCAGGTCGAGGCGGCACACGCCTGGCGGGTGACGCACCGTGCAGGGGAAGGATTCAGCCCCACGATGAATCAGATGAAGAGAGACAAGCAAATGGGAAGCAAAGAGGGAATTATAAAACACGCAGCCTCTTACATTCCCAGAAACAGGAGTTTCCATAATTATACAGGGTTGAGATTTATCTGTGTTAAATATCTGGTCTTGTAAGCACAGCATTAAAGGATATTTGGTGCTATGCGTTGCTACAGTTAATTACAATTGCTGAGGTCAACGCAATTAACTTTGAAGACCATAATGAAAAAAGAAAAAGGGGGAGGATAACTAATGCCTTGGGCATTATAATAACGAGCCGTGTCTGACGGGCTGGGGCTCAGGCCACCTCGGGCACTCAGCAGCAGGAGGGGACAAACCGCCGTGGCTCCCTGTGCGTCTGCGGCAACAATCGGGTTATAGATGTGTATGATAATCTGCCATTTCCCTAACATTTAACAGATTGTCTGGCCCATGAGAAAAGGCCAAAGTGCCTTTATTCTTGCTGAGCGCGTGTGCATTTTTCCCCTGTACAAGCTCAGCTGAGATTTTTCTTTCTTTGCAACATGAGCTGAAAGTTCAATAGTTTAAAATGGAGGGTTTTTTTGCAGCGCTGTGGGGTTTGTTATGCTTCAGGGGTCTGATCCTCCAGCTCTGAGCCATGATGTGGCATTTGCTGCTACAAGAAGCTGGGGGAGCCACCCCACCCCACCTGGACCGGGGCCACGAGACACAGCCCTAGGCCACGGGGACCCTAAGCCCTCTCCAAAGTCAGACTGCAAAGTCTTCAAGACATGTCAGGACCCTGAGGGCACTAATGAGCCTTAATGTCCCTGAGGAGCCTCAGCTGGGACCTCTGCACACACCTATGGGCTCAGGGCTGAGCTACAGGGGAGGATGTTGGTCTTCAGATCAACCATATTTCCTTGGTGGACCTTGGCCCCATGCTTGTATCTTGGATGGACCTTGGCCCTACGCTTGTCCCTTGGATGGACCTTGGCCCCACATTTATCTCCTGGATGGACCTTGGCTCCATGCTTGTCTACTAGATGGCTCCTTTCTGTGTAGGTTGCAGTTGGTCCCCAGCCCCACCTCTGTCCCATCTACTTTTGCTCCTGACTGAATTCCCTGGGAGGACCCTGGAACTGATTCACTGTTTGCCAGGTCTGGGACTGTTGATGGACCCCCCCCCATTACCTGGCTGTGCTCACCATGGACATTCCCTGTGGAACTGTGCCCCATGGGCAAGAGTGACATGAAGTAACTTCCACACCCAACAAAAGCCATGGCCAAGCAAAGAGCGGCTGTTCCTACCTGTGTCTAGCAGGAGCTTTGCAATTGGGAAGTTGGAGTGGGAAACGCTGTAGTGAAGAGCTGTGTTGCCATTCCTGTCGGCCACGTTCACCACCATCTCCAGGACCTGGGGGTGGATGGCTCCCAGTGCCTTGAGATATGCTGCGACCACCTCTGGGCTAGAAGACTTGCGGCTTGACACCCGGAACCACTCCTGGCAGACGGTGTTCAGGACGTGCCGCTGAAAACACCAAGGTCTCACCATTACTCCTGGGGTAGTCATCCTGCAAACCGGTCGCTGTCCCAGCTCCTTGTCCTGCGCTCTGGCGCCACCCACCCAGTATTTAGCTTGTGGTTTTGGGATTACTGGTATAACTTAAGGGGGAAAGGAATTTCCTGTGGTAACTTGAATGAGTAAGCAGAGAAAGCCTTCATCTTCCCCCCCCCCCCCCTTTTCCTTTCTTTTTGGCTATTCTAAAACTGACTCAGATATTATCTCATCCCCCTCACAAAGCCATCCACGGCTTGGTAGGGCACAGCCTGCAACATGCCGTCAGGATAATCTTATCCATTAAACGTAACAGAGAGCAGGAACCGCGTCTGAAATGGGACTGAAAACTATCTGTACCAGGTGCTTGTCACTTGTGGTCCCGATTTCTGAGAGGTGCTTGCTGAGTAGCTGGCAGTCGGCAAGGAAATCTTCAGAGGGTTTGCATCTAGAGGGAAAATACTTCTGTAAATCCGTCATGAGACAGAACTTGGAGGAGGCATTGAAGCGGGAAGGAGAACATGCAGTTTAGGTCAGAATACGTTCCACGCTTAAATAAGTGCCTAACTTTGTGGACACAAGTTGTCTCATTGACTTGACACAGATTTTAGGTACAAAGTTAGGCACTTAAATAAGTCCACTCTCCCAGATCTGTATGGTCAGCTTCATCTTTTACAAGAATTCTCAAAGTGGGGGGGGGGGGGGAAATCTTATTCCTGAATCTGCGAAGAACTTTACTTAGAAACTTTACTTGAGAGGTGAGAAATGAGCTAATTCTCACCAAATATGACTCACTCCACCTTTTCCACAGTCAAGTGTAGGGCCTGAGTCAATTGCCATTAGATTCTGTAGTATCTCAAAAAATATTTGGCTCTTTAAAGCCTTTTCCCATGTCTACAGAGGTCAGCAGCTGCCTTTCCACCGAGCAGATGAAGCACCAAAACCCAGCCCTGTGGGAGCCACTGAATGCAGCGCTGTGCATCCTGTGGCTTCAGAAATGAGATGGAAAGCATGATCATTGTCTGGTTTTCTGGTTACCTGTCAGCCTTGTGCTGAGGGCAAGGCGCTGCTTCTGCTGATGGCTCCTGCAGGTCATCATCCTCACGTCTCCCCTGCAAGGAGGTCCCCGATGAAGCCCCCTCGCATTCCTCCCCAGCTTTCACCTGCATGGGCTCCAAATCAACACCTCTTCTCTCCATCTCACTCTCCGCGTCCCCGTCTGATGGGCTGTCTTCACAACTTGTGTCTTCGCTTGAAGTCGTTTCGTAGCTATTTGAGGACACCATATGTTACTCACTCCTGCCCCATCGGCAACCACAGGGCCCGACCAAGGCTCACTGAAGACACCCACTGACTCCAATGGGCCTTGGATGAAGCCCGGAGTGATATGCAAGTTAAATGGTTAGAGCCACAGCCAAACTTGGAGTTAGTCTTTTTTTTTTTGGCTTCTTAAGCCAGCAGGAGCGTGATAGAAGCAGTTAATTAGCAGCAAGCAAGATTACTTCAGGGACTGCTCAGTTGGTTTGGAGGGATGTCCATCACACAAACCCCAGCGTAGCCAGGTAAGGGCTGCGTGCCGCCTCCGTGCTGGGAACTGCTGGCACACGGATGGGGAGCCATGAGAAACATGGACCCTGTGGCAAGGTGGGACAGGCAGGATGTTGGCAACCTTGAGGACCACTAGACAAAAACTGTGTTTGTAGCTCCAGCACAGACCTGAATCCACCATTTGACCAGCCCTGCTAGAGAGACCTCTCTTCTGGTTGTCCACAACATCTTCCATGAGACAGAACATTTCACTCTGAGGGATCCTAAAACTTTTCTTAAACTAGTTGAGATTCCTCTACTCGCTACAAGTTGTACCCATTTTAGCAACTGTTGGTAGAAGAAGCTCTACACAACAAGAGTGAGTAACACCTGATGAACCCAACAGCAGTAGCCATCGAGTTGGGAAGTCAGAGAAGCGTATGTCAGCAGAAACCACCATTCAGACTTGCACACGTAGCTGTTTGCCCAGCGAAGGGACAGTGAAATGCGTCCTGCCCTCTTCATGTGCCAGTACAGCTACTCCTTGGTAGAAGATGTGCCAGTGCTGCTCTTAGAGATGCATCTACAGCACATGCTGTTGTATCTAGTTAGCTCAAAGGCCAAAGAGCATTAGAGATTGGATACAATGGAACTGGGTGTTGGAGCACGACCTAAAATATGGGTCTCCTTCACCCTGAGGTAATTCCTTATTTACTGAAATAGTCTTTTCTCAGTCCCCAAACCAACTTTTGTTGGCTGTCGCTGGAGCGTGGAGGCAGGTTAGTGGCAGCATGCCCACCCAGGCAATGCTGACCTCCTCCAAAACCCACCAAAGTTAGTGGGAATTTTCCCACAGACCCAGTTGGGTTTTGGATGAAGCCCCAAAAGATGGGTGTGCAGAGATTGTCAGTCCCCAGGGTGTCCCTTGCTGCGCTGAAACCACCGACCTCTTTTCTACAGGGTTACTTACAGGTTATCAGTGCTGGATTAAAGAGGAGAAAAGAGGCTCCATTTCAAATGGCCTTTTAATCAAGAGGTTTGGGGGGGAAAGAGGGGGAAAAAAAAGAATGACTTCTACAGCGGTAGAGGACATCACATGTTAAAAGGCAGCTTTATCTTCTGAACGGATGCTTACCCACCGTTTACCCCAACAAACTGAAGATTCTTTTTGGTCCCATTGCCTCCTGCATGGAAACCATAACCTTTCTTTTTCATGATAGATTTAAGACTTGTGGTTGGAGAGATTTCTAGCAAAATACAAAATAATAGATTAATTAAGCAGGTGTGCCATAATTATCAATGATTATTCCCAACCTCTAGCAACAAACTACAAATCATAACCATGAGCATCTTAGTTTATCTTAGGACATGCTTTTTATGTCTTGCAAAAACTACTGATGCACCTGGCCACAACCTGAACCTGCCCTGCCACCTTTAAAATACCGGTCTCAAACATCTCCAAGTAACTGGGAATATAAAGGAAGTGACTGGGAATTATATATGTGTCCTATGAATATAAGTAGGTTTTACTTTTGTAATAATGGTTGGGGTTTTTTTTCAATACTAATGTATTGGGAATCTCCTATATAAATTTCCTAAAATACTACATGGATGAGTCTTTCCATCAGAGTTTGAATAGTCTCACATGTATTGCTTATAATAGGTCACTCATCTGTTTGCAAGCCCCCCTGACAGTGAACAGGCAGCCTTTGGGTTTGGATTCTTATCTTCATATAAGCTAAAATTACTTTAGGTGAAGGGCTGTGAGTGGGGACAGATCTTTTCCCAGCCTCGTTGCTCAGTTAGCTTGATTTCGTTTTGGTTCTGGTGAACTTCATGCTGATTTACACCAGATGGGCATGAGTCCTATATCCTTGCAAACTGAGATGTCCAATCCAATGAAGAAAAATGGTTATTTGATGGAATAGCCACAAGTATGGCCACTTGCGGAAGCTGATCCTGCATATAACTGAGGCACAGCTTTATCAGCTCCTACATGGTTTTGTTTGCTTTTTTGATTTAAGATCACACAGCTTATGATGTGCAGAGATTTGCTTTTCTCATACATGTTTAGGAGGGGCTATTTCTGATCTGACTGATACTAATTATACCACCGAGCTCCACTGCATCACCCCTGCTCAACACTTGAATAAATGGGAAGAGATTTGGCCCAAACACTTTGAAACCTATGCCAATATTATTTACCCAACTGTTGATAGTGTGTGTTCGAATTCTCCTTATCCGCAGGCCCTTGCGTAGAGTAGGCAGACAGCAACGAGTTTAAGGAATTAACTAATTGGTTCTGAATGGAGCTGAGCTTGGAGGCCGGCTGTTTAATAGCGCTCGCTAACTCGGGGTAGCCATGCTCCAAACACAGCCACTGCTCCTGCAAAAGCTCCTGGATTTTTTTTACGTATTGGCCGATGGGGTCAACAGCAGGGAGATCCTCGTGGTCAGGGAGACCTTCCTCTTCCAGCCCATCTCGAGGTTTAGCTTCGCCAAAGCCTGCCTTGTTTTCTCCTGTGTTCGAGCCAATTCTTGTTCCTCGATAGCCTTCTGCAGTCACCGCATGGGCAGCGAGACTCTGGGTATCGTAGTTATTCCTGTGGTTTTGATTGTCATCGCTGAGGTGCTCATCAATCTTCAGTTGGGTGAAGCACGGTGCATGAAGGCCAGCCTCGATGTCGGCTTCACCAAAATGTCCGGGTCCCTCTCCACCAACACCACTGCAACCGTCTGCCAGTCCCTGATCTTTCCGAGGACCCAGCTCCATCGCCTGCGCGTTCAAGTTGTCTGCTCTGCAGATGCTGCATCCTATGCATTTGGTGGAGACTGGGATATTTACGTTGATGCCTTTATCATGGGCTTGCTTGGCCCCAGTTACCTGCGAGAGGTCGGTGTTCACCGCAGCATCGTAGCACTGCAAAGCCCCACTGCTCTGTCTGGATGGCGGCTTGGCATCTTTGGTGTTTTCCCGGCACAGCTTCTCTTCCAGCTGAGCTTTGGAGCTGGCCAGTAACTTAATGCTTTTCTCCTTCTCCTTGATCTCATGATCCTGCTTCTCCAGCAGTGCCCTGATCTGCTCAAGTTCTTCCTTCTTCTTGCTCAGCTGCTCCTCCAGAGCAGCAATCTGCTGCTTCAGCGCGGCGACCCCGTCGGGCTCTCCAGCATCACCAGGCTGAGGACCACAGCTCTCCTTGTTCTCTCCTGCCTGGACACTCCCCTCCTCAGCTTTCTTCAGCACATTTGGAGCGATTTCACTCACACTTAACTCCCCTTCCCCAGGGTTTATGTTCTCCTCTGCGAGCTGGAGGACACCCAGTGGTGCTGGTTCGCCCCCGGCCAAGGCAGAGCAACCACTGCCATCGGCGACATCGCCCTCCTCGCCTCCGCTCTCCATCACCACCTGCAGCTGTGGCACTGTGGGATGCTGGCTCTGCCACGGGGGCTGCATCTGCACCAGCCCCGGGCTGCCTCCACCAGGATGCTCCTTCTGCCCCAAGGAGACATCTTGCTCCAAGCTCATCTCCTGGGGCAGATTTAACACGATGCCTTCGGAACTGGGTGAACGCGGTGTGGGGCGAAACGTGATTTCGGAGCCACTCTGGTCATGGCAGGGCTGGGGAGATGACCGGAGGGGTGAGGGCACCCGTGCGTCCCCCAGTGGGGGCTGGCCGGGCGGCAGGGCAGCGGGCATGCTGGAGGCTCGCAGTAGCTGCGGCCGCCCCCGGAGCTCATCCTCCTGCCGCCCCAGCTCCACCTGCCGCCACGTCTCCGCCAAAAGGGCTTTTCTCCGGTAACTCGGTTCATCAGCCACGGGAAGGGTCAGCTCGTTGGGTGGGAGGGGACGGGAGGTCTCCTCTGCCCCCAGGGACGCCTTTCGCTGGGGGAAGGAGCAGGTCGCCGTCCAGCTCTTGCTGGGAGTGGACATGCATCCACGAGAGCCATTCTCAGGCAGGCTGAAGTTTCGGGGCAGGGTGCTGAATTTTGGCTGCTTGGCTTTCCGGTGTATGTGAACCCTTCTGATGGTGTGCCCCTTCTCGATGTCGTCCACGTACTTCAGGAAGTCCAGGTCCAAGTGAAAGCCGTACGGCGTCTCCACTGAGTAGGGGAGGCCGCGGGGCTGCTCCCTCTCCCCATCGGGTTTGGGTGGCTGGCCGTTTGCTGCAACAACCCAAAGAAAAGAGATGACTGAATTTTGAAGACAACGAAAACAAATAACAAAATGTTATGTTTGGAGCAGGGGAAAAATGTTACTGCTTTTTTCCTCTGAGTTTCAGGCAGGCGGGGGGCTGCAGTTTGCCATTGCGGAGGCTCGTGGTGAAGCTGCGCAGAGACGCAGCAACACGTGCAAAGGTCCAATCCAGTTTTCCGGAGGTGAATCAGGTAATTGTTGCACTGAAGAAGCCGAAAATTTGCTGAAATCATGGCTCTAATTGGCAATTAAGCAAACAGCAGGTTTTGCAGGCAGAGTTACGTGTCTGTGTAAGTATAAAGAGCTGCCTGATGTATAATAAATCCAGCTCAAAAAACAAAGGTGGAGCCAATCTGTGACAACTACATTTTTCAAGGCTTTTGGTTCAGTTTTAACTTTTCAGTGGCATAAGTAGTGCCGTGCATGCCAAGCAGGAAAATCATTGCATTGTTTCATCTGCAAACACCAGGTCACAAATTATTCCTTGAAAATGATGAATACAGCACCGGGCAGAGGCCGGACCCAGACAGCGCCAGCCGGGGCTGCTTTACACAGCCGCATCCATGCGAAACACGTGCCTCCCAAGGTGACCGGCTGCACGGCACCGAGCACGGCTTTTAATTGAGGAAAATCGCCACGAAATGCGTGAGAGTGTGCTTGCCCACCCAGCCATCGCAGACAAACCGCACGGCTCCAGCCATGCAGCCCAAGGCTCCTGGTTTAAATACAACTTCGTATAGTCAGATCCAACCTGCAAAAATCGCAGCCCCCAAATTTCGGCCTCGAGGGTCTAAATAGTTAAATGCCTGCATCATTGCTCATTTTTCTTTATACGGCAAGTCCCTGAAATTACAGTGGTTTGGGCTGCTTTGCACCTCCAAGCAAACAAGCCACACTCTATGAGGACCAGGAGGAGCAGCTCGACCAGGAGAAGCCAGGTTTCACAGCTGCTCCCTCCCTCTCCATCCTGGTGCAGCAGCTGCATGGGAACTGGGAGAATTTGGCACGGCTTTTGATGCCATTCATCACAGAGCATCACCAAGATGCAGCCGCCTTTCTGATGGGAAGTGGCACATGAAAGTCAGAGGAACAATGGAGGGAAAACATCACATAGGCTAATACGGCACAAGAGGAAAGCCCAGCCGGTGGGAGCAGAGGAGACCTGTCCTCCCTACGCACCACAGAGGACGGGAGGACAAATTGGGGCTGAACTGAGAGCTGTGACCGTGTTTTTGCTGCGGTTTAGGAAGTCTGCATAATACATGAACGATGCATTTTTCATCTCCTGGCCCTAGCGCGTATCTATAGAAAACAGGTTATTTACAGTATTTCTGGTAAGGAAATTACTCCAGGGGTTGGATGGGGTTTTTTTTTTCAAGAAACAAATGAACAAACATCCCGTCACCACCATACCATCTGTCTTCTCCATGGTCTGGTCTAATCAGGCCGTCAGTTGAACATCCTCTGTTGAGCTAGGGCAGATGAGTCACTTCACCCTTGAAAAAAACAAACAGATACTTTTAATTTTAAAAAAAGCTCAATCACACAAACTTAATCTCTCCTTAAAGCCTTACACCTCTCCACAGGCCACCCCCCTCTTATTCCCCATATTCTGCTGCCCGACTATGTCTGCTGAGCACTTTCAAGCTGCTTAAATCAATAGCTCCTTTTCCAGTGGCAACGACTCATGCTTCACAGACATATCCCAGGTAGCTGGTTCTTATAAAACATCCCCTGCATTACAGATGGATTTGACTGCAAAAGAGAAAAGAGAGATGTTTAGGATAATTTCTACTGGCCTTGAGATAGATGGCACAGGGACTCTTCATCGGCTCCTGTAAGCTGGATATATCCAACATAATAGAACATCTCTGAAAACAGCAAGGAATATAAACTATATGCAGAAATGACTGATTTGTCACCTTTTTTTTTTTTTTAAATCCGTAACAACCAAAGATTCAAAATTTATGTTAAATCTTATTCAAACGAAATCCGTTATTCCAGAGTGCATCCATACCGTTATACTGTTCAGCAAATTGCACTAACGTAGAGACAAATTGCATTCATATCAGGGAAGATCTTCAGGCAGAGATCTACCACAGCCTACATCATGAACTTCACATCCAGCCTGGTCCGTATTGCTCTCCAGCTCTTTCCCATCACATGGACACAGGCAAGACCTTCCTGGGGCATGAGAGGAGATTAAGGCTGGGAACAACCCAGAAAAGTCCTTGGTGAAGCTTCTCTTCTCCATGCCCTTTAGAAAGACACAGGGAGGAGGCTGGTAAGGGCGAAGGAGGTTGAGGCAGTTGGACATCGCTGTAGGAGGCCTCCTGACTCGCATGAGAAGGGCAACATTGCTCAGAGTGAGGAGATCTGTTTTTTAATTCCTGCTATGGGGGAAAAAGTGGGGATTTCTTGGAGAGTAGGTTGCTTGTTTAGGATTTTCCTTCAAGTATCTAATTTGGTTCCTGGCCAGAAATGGTCCCACAGCAGCTTATCTGGCAGGATAACTGGATACGCAGTACAGATTAGGATATATAGATACTCTCTTCTAGAGGCACTAACATGACATGGTTTAACTACAACAAAGACGAGTGGGAAAATGAAGTCAAATCCCACTGCAGTGTTACCACAGGGCAGATACTTTGAAAGATCAAAACCTTTTAAAGAAATTAGTAGTTCTGTCAATCGGGTAGACATGTTTATTGTCCATGTATAGCCCTGATGGAAAGTTGGGAGGGTCCCAACCCAAGGAGAACATCAAAACTCTCAAAAGCTCCTCCAGGGTTGGTACCTCCTCGATGTTCATGCGGCCAGATGGCAACGCTGACGTCTGCCCAACGCTACGCGAGCTTCTGAAACACCTTGACCAGCGGCCTCCTGATGTGCTCTCCAATTAACTGCACTTCTATAAAGGGTAATTTCTTCTGCCTCCTCCTGCCAATAAACGGCACATGCCAAAATGAATGCTAACTTCTTTCTCAAATGTTGGTTTTTTTCAGTTTTCTGATTACAGACAATTATGGATCCCAGCTATAGTCTGACCAGCTACACTTCACACTTCTAGGTCATTTATTTAGAAGGGGGGGGGAAAAAGCCAGTGAATACGATGCTTTTTAATATCTACATAATTACATCTATTTGGCTCATTTATGAGCTGGCTGGGTCCCAACTCTGCAGCCCAAATTGATACTATGACTTTTCTCTTTTGACCAATCTACTTCAAAACTGCCTCGTAAAAGGATGCTGAATGTACCCTACCAGCTTGCTGATGTTCTCCTGTCGTCCCCCCCCCCGAGCAGCTCAGGCATTGGGCAGTTGGCTTTGAGCCAAAACCATGGCTCCTTGGACCCCACGGGTGCTGCCCGATGCCTGTCCCTAATAAAAATGAGATAAAAAAATGAAGTGATCTGCCAGAAGAAGCGTACCCGTACGCCCAGGTTCTGGCCCACAATTCAGGGCAGAGTAGTACTTTTAGGTGGTTCGCCATCCTGCTAATACCTGTTATGCTGACCCTCTCTCGGGTTTTATATTTGCTGAGTTTTCCTCTATTGAATAAAACTGAAAAATACTTATTTTCCCCTCCAGGCAGGCGACATCGCCACGCGCACAGCATTGCTGATTTTTACCTCGAATGAAATTACATGGCTTTTGTCAAGGCAGGAATAAATATGTACAGAAAGGGAAAACAAGAAGGCAAATATGTGAGAAGGCAACAGCACAGAGGGAAGTGGTTTTATTCCCTGGGGCAGCCCATTTGCAGGAACAACCTACTGTCTTTTTAACTAGCCCTGCCTCAAACACTGGCTCTTTACAGTCACATTTAACCCCTCTTTTACTCTGTCCCACTTGCCAGCCAATGTAAGCGCCCCCCCACTCCCCCATCCATCCCAGCCAGGAGAAAAGAGAGCAGCATCACACCTCAGAAGATTTAAGAACAAATTAACTGAACCGCAACGACCAATATATGTGAATTTCATTCTCCACAAGCATCTTGCTAGTAATTTTAAATTGGAAACATTTAACCCTGTGCCTATAAATAAGAAGATAATTCATCCCTGCTGAGCAGCACGTTAGCACAGTCTCATTAGCTACAACACAACATTTTTTTGAGCTCTGCCTGTCGTGTTCTCCTGCAGTGCAGCAATGGCTTTAGCACTTTGTGGCGACAGGAAAAACTATCGTTACAAAAGCACCTTGTCGTGTTACCTTCTCATGCTCCCACCTACAAGCCCATCGGGGAGCAGAAGCGCTTGCCTCCCTCAAAAGCATCTTTTCCCGTGCCGAGAGCCAGCAGCGAAGGGTTCGGAGCAGCAAACACGCCTTTTCCAGTTGTTAAAAAGTTGGTCAGCTGAGCAGTGACCTTGCTCAGAAAACAAATACAAGTTTAAAGCAAGAAGCACAAAAGAGGGATTAATTTTCTAATAAACCAGCCCATCGTTCTCATATGACCTTTCCGAGGACAGCTCAAGCCTGCTGTATAAAATGAGTTACTCTCCATAGCACGGATAACTTTTTCCTTAAAACACAAAATGCTAAGCGCTGCTTGGGCTATGACCGGGCTGCCTCCTTTATCAGGAAAGATTATTGAAAAGACAGTCAATTATTAACAATACGGTTCATATTATACCTGATGCTGCAGGCTGCAGCCAGAGCTCGCCCTCCGCATGCTGCACCTCCCAGGCTGAACGCATTAGTTATTCTGCTGAGCGCCTCTCCCAAGGAAACGCAAGCGGCTGCCGCGATTAAAAGGCGGCATCTTTAGTAGAAGCTGCAGAAGGTCTCAATGTCCGGAATTAATCCTGCCGAAGCCCCGTTCCCATGCACGGAGCAAAAAAAGCCCCTTGGCCCTCTACCCTTCTCCCCGGAGCTCCAGCCCCTCACGTCGCTCCCATCCATCCGCCGTGTTCCCAGGAGATGCTGAACAGGACGGGGGGGCACGGCGGGAAGGCGTCCGTGTGTATTTCTCCGTGCCGTGCCCCGGCGACTGCGAGGAGGGACAGGCAGCTGCCAGGCTCTCGTGGGTGCCGGTGGGACTCTCCACATAAACCGCTCCAGCCTTTGGCAGCAGGGTTATCGATGCAAACCTCAAATTCGAGGCATGGGGGCAGCTCGCAGAGCAGACACAGTGTGCTTTTGTGCGGCTCGGTGATGGGCAGAGAGCCCGTCCCAAGCCCCCACGCTGGGGTTGCTGTCGGGTGTCCCAGATTGCTGCACCCCCAGGTCGGCAACAGGGAAAAAAACCAAAACCTCAGCCTCTGCTCTGAACTTGCAACAATTTCACGTTTTCAAAGGCAGAAGGGTTGAGACTCTGCCTGGCTCCCAGCAGCCGGGCTGTGAACCTCTTCCAGGGCCAGGAAAGAAACTCCTGGAAAGCAGAAGCATCCCACTGGGACCTGGAGGGGGGGACGGCTTTTGCCAGGGAATCACATCACGGAGTGGTGCCAGCACTTTTCCCATCGCTTAACAAGCAGCGCAACCAAAATGCTCATGTTAGCAGGAAAAAACACCTTTCCTTACTCTCTGCCTGCAGAACAGAGCTGCTGGCACTCCTGCAGCTCACTGCGCTCCTGCAACTACTAAATGTAACTTTTAACAGCTTAAGTTTGAAGAAAAGCAGAAAAGTTTTGCCTTTGCAGGAAGCAAAATAGCCTGGATGTGTACAGAAATGGCGCCAGCTTGTCCTTGTTAGCGCTCCCCGAGGCACGGATGGGTTAACTTCTTATCCGAGGAATGAAAAATAACCCCCCCATTTCAGCAGCCGGTTAAATGCCGCATTTCCCATTAAATGCCGCCTTTCCCACGCTGCTCCAGCATCCCACACCACGCAGGGCCGTGACTCGGTGTTGTCGGCTTTCTGCTTTCACAAGCAATTACAGAGCTCGGGGTTCAAAACGAACTTAAGAACACGTTGGCTTATTTTCTCTCAAATTCTTCTGGCTTCGTTACGCTTGTGCATCTTTTCTGAGTGTATTCTGTTGCTAGACAAAGCAGCACGATGGAAAAAATATACATATTTCTATATGGTGCTGATTTTAAAGTAAGCCTAAAAGAATTGTTTCGTTTTCCCACTGGAAAGACCCAGCAGGAAGCTTTTATTTGGAGCATTTCCTTATTGCAATTACACACATAAAACCTACAGTTTTTCCCAGATGTGATCCCCGTGGGCCTGAAGAAGGTCTTCAAGTCTGTGTCCCCCTAAATAAGCTTTTGATCAGGAACTACGAATGGATGGAGTCTAAACATGCAAATTAATTAACTATGGGCTGGTGCTTGGAGCTACGACTGGCCTCTGATAGCTTCACCCAACGGGGCCGGCGCAGGCTGGGAAATGGGGAAGGGTTTCACCTGGGCATGGCCCGAGATCGCCCCACAAGCGTGAGGATGGAGGTCGTGGCCTAAAATTGCTGCTGCTTTACGTTATACACCAGCTGCCAGGGGGGATTTCGCTTTGCAGGCAGCTCCCATGGATGATAGAAAACAGACGGCCACGAAACGGAGCAAAAGCCATCCCGTCGGTCCCTGCCATGGCCACCGCTGCCTTCTTGGACGGTCGCGGAGCCGATGGGCAAAGCGGCTGCTTTCCTTCCTCTCCCCAGGCAGAATCGCTGCAGGAGGGTGGGTTTGGGCTTCACCCCCCCCCCCCCGCTCCCCTCCGCCGCAGGGACCCACACGGACCCAGGGAGGGAGCTCGCCCACAGTACCCAAAGGGTTACACCCAAACCTGCTCCATCCAGGCGGTCTGCTGGATTGCACAACAACCAGCCGAGCTATTATTGCAAGTGGACATAACAGGAATAAATATAGCCTCTCAGGGAATATTTGTTGTACGGATTTTTCAATTCTGTTTTCACTGCAAAGGAAGAAAAATAAGCTATTTCCAGTCTGCTGGGGACATCCACACGGGTGGGATCTCTACTGTACGGCAGTGGACTGGGATCGGCTGCCGGCTGGCACAGGCACAGGAAGGAGTTTCCTTCCAGGAGGAAAAAAAGAAGTTTGAAAACTTTGTGGGATTAAATAAATAACTACATGAAAACAGTTTAAAGTCCTGGTTTGCATTGAAGGAAGTCATCATGAGGTTTTATAGAATCATAGAATGGTTTAGGTTGGAAGGAACCTTCAAGATCATCTAGTCCCACCCCCCTGCCATGGGCAGGGACACCTCCCACCAGACCAGGTTGCTCAAAGCCCCGTCCAACCTGGCCTTGAACACCTCCAGGGATGGGGCAGCCACAGCTTCTCTGGGCAACCTGGGCCAGTGTCTCACCACCTTCACAGTCAACAATTTCTTCCCAATAGCTCATCTAAATCTCCCCTCTTCCTGTTTGAAGCCATCACCCCTCGTCCTATCACTACATGCCCTTGTAAAAAGTCCCTCCCCAGCTTTCCTGGAGCCCCTTTAGGGACTGGAAGGCGCTCTAAGGTCTCCCTGGAGCCTTCTCTTCTCCAGGCTGAACACCCCCAACTCTCTCAGCCTGTTCTCACAGCAGAGGGGCTCCAGCCCTCCCATCATCTTGGTGGCCTCCTCTGGCCCCGCTCCAAAGTGAGAGCAAACAGGGCTTCTGCTGTAAGAGATCTGCATCCCGGGAGCCCAACAGCCACCTTCCTGGGTGCATTCAACATCGTGCAACCATCGCTACCAGCAGCCCTGTGCCCCACAGCATCCCTCCAGGGACCGGAGCAGGTGGGGGCACACGCTGGGCTGGTCCATGCTGCCTGGCAGGGGGCAGAAGGCAGCTGAGCAGACCCAAAATTAAAGTGGGGAGACCAGACGATGCCTGAGCCCCAGGAAGCCCGCTGCTCTAAACCCATCTGCATCCAGAAAGGCAAGCTGGCAAGCCGGATCCATCCCAGCCCGGCACGCAGCCTGCAGCCACGCACGGCTCAGCGCTGGGCAGGCTTCCCTCTGCGCTGGTGTTACCTGACGGCACGGCCTGAAGCGGAGCAGGACCAGATTTGGGGATGCAAAACCAGTTGCTGTGTGGGAAGAGCAGCAGTGGCAGAGGCAGCAGGTAAAAAGGTATGATGAGAAAAGGGACATAAATCTTTAAACCTCTCTGAAGGCGAAATGCTGCATAGTCCAGACGCCTGCTTAAAATTCACCCTCTGTCCCAGGGCCAGCAGATGACTTTGGCACGTGGCTTACAGTGATGGGTAGCCTACGGCGCTGGCCCCAGCAGTTTATTGCACCCCAGGCTGAAGCTCCCTCAGCTTCTCGAGAGGAGAACTGGGAGTTGGAAGCAGTTTGTGTGTGCTCGAGAGGGACAAGCTCCCTCTGCAACCCATCAGCTCGTGGCTGCACCCATGGAGAGGTTCGGGCTGGCCTCCTGCCCTCCGCCAGCCACCACCCCCTCTGCAAAATTATTTACACAAAGCAGCAGAGGGGCTGGATGGGGCTGGAGCCAGCGGCCGCTCGCATGGAAAACATCCTGGAGGCATGCGGAGCCTCACTGGGGTTTGAGAGAGTGGCGGGCTCGCAAGAAACCTGAATAATTAACCCAGCACCACTTAATAAAGAAGACGATCGCTTTCAGCTTAACCATGCAACCCTCGGCGGCCGGCGGTACTTAAACAGCCATTTCAGGCATCTTTTCAAATGGCAGTAATAAAGTTGTGCGGATACTGATTTTATTAAAGCTGCTTATTGCTGTTTAATAAATGTCGTGAGCTTCCTGCCAGCATTTCCATTAGAGACGGGTCAGGAGGAGACCTGGAGGTATCAGATATCCAAACTCTCGCCCTCTTTTATGGCTCACCGGGAGGGGAAAACGATCACATTCATCCCCTCCTCTGATAACCTCTTTTCCAACTGACCTTCAGCTCATTCCAGCCACAGTCTTATAAAAGCTGTGGTCGATTCTCTTGATTTTATCCTGCACCTTGAAAACTGTGGTGTTTTCCCTAAAGTCTCCTTTCCCAGAGCCAGACAATCAGAAAAACCACCTGAAGCCACGAATCGAAAGCGCTCCACAGTCAGAAGGCAGACAAAAATTTGAAGTGCTTCATTTCTAATGTTTACTCTTTTTGCCTTAATCCCACGAATTTGGGAGGTGGGAGGGGAACCAATGAAGCCCTCCTTTGGCTTCTGGTCTCTTCCAAGCTGCTTTTTTCCATTTTCTTGACCTTGGGACAGGTCAAGCTTTGCTGCCATGATACTGAATAACTTCCATGTGGCCAAAGGAGCTGGTAGCAACTTTTTGACAATGGGGTTGTCCTTGGCTTGGCCAGGGCTTGGTGCATCCTTGGGGCTCCTGCGTTCATCCCACTCAAGAGCCAGAGCTTTGGCCCAAGCTGAGATGGAAATATCTGTGTTTCCTAAGGAAAAACAGGACTCTTTGGGTGTTTTCAGAAGCTGGGTGCGGAGGTGAACCATCAAACCAAGGGGCTCCTGCTTGCTGGGAAAGGCTCTTCCACCTTGCTCTGCTTGGCTGCTTGCTGAGACACAAGACGGATGGGGCAGCGCAGGGAAGGAAGGGTGCTGTGCCATGTCCGATGCCCTCGGTGCTTCCTGAGAGATGAAACACCGGAGTTGTGGCACTGGAAAAACCCACCCTGACACACAAACAGGGCTTCCTAAATCCACCAGCCTGAGAAATCTCCAAAAAGTTGATTTGTGGTTGCGAAAGCTGACTGGCGATTCCGGCTCTGTCCCGTCTGACCCAGGTAAAGGTCTCGTCATCAACACAGGTCCTCTCCTGATGAAAGTGGGACTTTCAGGTGGTTTTAGGAAAGCCCTATGCTCTGCATGCTATATTTCTCCTCTTCCCTGGGCAGTCCCTCATGGAGACACGGGGCCATTTTATATCGATTTCTGGCCTGAGCCAACAAGACTCGGATTCATCACACTCACAACATTTTTTAAAACCTCTTCAAACAGGAATAATTCTTTTTCAGGCCACCTGAAGGCACTCTCCACGTTGATCGGGACCATGGAGGGGATGGACGTGTCACCTTCCTCCTCTGTCGGTGATTTCCACGTGGATGCTGGGAGCCAGGAGCCCTGCAGCCGTGTTTCCCACCTGCTCACCCAGGTTATGGGGAAGGTTTAGGAAACGGGTCTTTCCTCCAGTTTTTTGCCCAAGCTCAGGCCACACATTGCGTACTTTCGGCTTTCTCACTTGTGCTGAGACTTGTGTTCAACCCTGATGGAGAGAGGAGCTGGCCGCAATGGTGAATTGAAGATAATCACATTTGGAAGACGGGAGCCACTGCATGCGGGTGGGTTTTTCACCGTATTTCATATTTCTCACTCCACCAAATTGTCCATTTCGGCAGTATATTATCATAATAATGACAATAACTGCTTTTTTCATGTGCTGTTTAAACCCTGGGATGTGCAGGACTTGAGGCTTCCCGAGGCACAGTGCCGGAAACGTTAATTCCACCGAGGTCTAAAATAAATAGGGCTGAAGACAGAGCTCTCTGCAGCCGGTTCCTCCCCACCGCTCTCCCCTAGTGCCGGCAGCGTGTGAATGTGCACGGTTGGGGATTTCTGCCCTCAGCCATGGGCTTCTTCGTGCCCCCGAGGCGGGGTCAGGGCTTTATTGACTAAAATCTGCATCTCGCCGCTCTTGAGCAAAGCAGAGTCACCTCACCCCTGTCACACGGGGCACCGAATGGAAAACATGCTAACCTTCCGCATTTGCTTTTTTCCTCTAACAAATGGGGCCACGTTCATCCCCGGTGCTGCTCCCAAAGCTTCCTTGAAAAGACTCAAGATTTGATGCGTAACACACATAAAAATGCGACTTTCAGAATATTTGGCAGCTGTAAAACCACAAGGGGAGGGACCTGAATCGGCGACCAGCTTGTGAATGAGCTTGTATTCATCTAACTCCGGTCATCTCGCAGAATCTCAAAACTGCTCCTGATGCGCAGGATGTTTTGAGACCAAACCTCTCCCTCCTGAAACGTGCCCACACCGAGGGGCGCAGAGGCTGTTTGACGGGAAGCAACGTCCCACCCCTGCTTGGCAGCAATTAAATATGAAGGGGGGTGGGGGGTGGGAGGTATTTTGGTTAGCTGAGGAGGAAGAAGAGACTTTGTGACACTGAATTCGCTGGTTCCTGCGGGAACGGGACAGCCCCAGCACTGCACAAGGGGGCAGATTTCTGCACCTGGGGGACAAAACCTTCTCCATAACCAGACTTTCCAGAAAGGAGCCGAACATGGCCCTGGTTTTCATATTCACAAGTGCTTTGGAAACTGCATCGGGAGACAGGCAATGCCCACAGCAGCAACAGGCTCCCCCCCATCTCATCTTCCAGTTGCAGGATTATTTTAACAAATCCATTAACTGATTCCTCCTCAACTACAGATTCCCCGGCCAGGTCGCCGGCTGTCATTTCAGCACATATATTTATTTTTGAAATATTGCAGTGGAAGTGACAAATAACCAATCATAAAACCGAGGTTATGGGCTCCCTCCTCTGATTTACCATTTCAGGAATCTTTTCAAGAGATCAGCTTTTTCCATTAAGTCCATCCCAAATCAAACACAAAACACTGGGAAGACTGCAAAACAGGTATGAAGGCAAATGCTGATTATTTTTTACCCTTGTCTCTGCCCTTCGCTGCGGTCGCTATCCTTACCCTGCACATGCCATGTTTTCGGGTGCTCACCACCTTCATTTGGGCCACGCAGCTAAAATGTTTAATTTCTGGTTTAGCCTCTGGACAAAGGAAACCCTTCCCGGTGGTGTCGCATCCCATAGCTGTGAGGAAAATGAGATAACCCTGTACAGTACAGTCCTGCTTCCATCTCTGGATGGTGAACATCCTACCCACAGTATCCAGACCATGATTTCCTCCATCCTGAACTTACTTGGACTTGCATTTGAGATTATTTAACCCACTTTCTGCCATCACCGATCTTCTCATGGACTATCCAGCCCCTTCTACACAGATCTTGGGTAACAGTCTACCCCGGCGCAGCAGCTCCCTGTTCACACTCTGATTTCTCCTGGAGAGGAGTCAGAGCCCGTCACTTCTTTGCCTTAGGCCTGCGAGAAATTGCAAACCAAATGCCGGGAGCTGACGAAAGTACTTGCACGGGGCACGCCTGGTCCCGGCAGAGCTGGGCTGCTCAGAAATGCCCTGGCAGCGGCTGCCGCCGAGGAAAAGCAATGCTGCCTGCAAAGGAGAGGCACTGCCTGTCCCTCCACTCGCTGCCAAATGCGCTGCTGGAGCAGCCCCTCTCTCGGCCCTGCCGAGGATGCAGAAACCCGGAGCTCAGCCTGGCCCCACTCTGCGGCCGGACCAGACCAGCGGCTGAGCCCCATGGGACACGCGGCTCAGGGAACTGGAGCATGAACCTCACCAGAGACAGAAATGAGTTACGGCGCCAAGAGTTTCTGTGTCCGGGTGGCTGGAAAGCCGGCAAGGAAACGGGGAGAGGCTGGAGGCTTGTGCTGGAAACTGTGCTCGGCCGTGGAGGCTGGGCTGGAAATTGTCTGAACCACATCTTCATGGCTGGGGAGGGTTTTATGGTTGGGCTTTGGAGGCTAAATACAACTCTGGCTGGTCTGAGATCCTGGTGCCTTCTGCCACATTGTCGGGGGCCTGGGGGCCCTTCCCAGCCCTCACACGGTGACATCTGGGGGTCCTGTCGGGGCTCGGAGCCTTCCTGCCCTCTCCCCGCTACCCAGCCACGTTCTGTGCCTCCATCCTACATCTAGGGGTGCACTGGAAGCGCTCCTGTCCCGGGTGGTTCAGGGCTGCTGCTGCCCCCAGGCAGCACCCGAGGGCCCTGGCACCCCTGCGCACCCTTCGGAGCACTCCCAGGTGCCGTCTGAGCACCCCCGGAGCACACTCTGGAGCACCCCTGAGCTCTTTTAAAGCATCCCCCAGAGTATCCTGCACAGCACCCCCGGAGCACCCTTGGAGGCACCCCCAGAGCATCCTCCAGCGCATCCCCGGAGCACCCACTGGCGCACCCCCCAAGTATCCCCGGAGCATCCCCGGCGCATCCCGCAAGCACCACCCCGGAGCGCCCCTCCGGAGCCACCCCCGGGGGAGCGGGGGGAGGCAGCGGTCCCCCGGTCCCCGCCGGCTGCCGGGATCCGCTGCCCCCTCCCGGGGTCCACCCGCCCGGCTCCCCCCATCCCCTCCCCGGCCGTACCTGGG
>VFFE01009212.1:1954645-1972713 GCA_008921705.1 Burhinus oedicnemus | reverse complement strand
TTTTTTTTTTTTTTTTTTTTGGTGTTTTCTTTTCTTATGACTGCGGTATTGTGCCCGGGTTCTTCTTTTTAATGCTTTGTTTGTACTTTTCTAGCTCATCCTGTTTGCACAGATGCAGATCAAGAGCGGCGGGAAGGGGAAATCTGCGGGGACGGGCTGTGGCTGCAGAAATTGTACTGTATTTGCGCCAGCTGTTCTCCGGCTCAGCCCTTCAACGCGGTCTGGTTTACATCAGTCCCTCGTACCTTAACGTGACCGTGTGGAAGACGTAAAGAAAATGCAATTTTAGGTTTAGGTTTTGAGCTTCCTCGTGTGCCTTACTCCGTGTGATTTACGTGCTCGTCAACTACCCGCTTGCAGCAAGTCACTGTAATGACAGTTCTTTTCCAGGCTCTGGGGACAGGCAGAAATCAGTAGTTTAGTGACCTGCAATAATACCGTCAACTTTAGGTGAAGCTTTAGATTTTGCTTGTCTTGAGACAGAGAGGCAAACCCCGGTCCTGCTCCTGGCTGTCATGGAGCGTGGGAGAGCAGAGGCTCCGGCAACGCTGGGGGTGGCCCCATGTCCTCCGTCGGGGCTGTGGACTCGGCATCCACCAGGAGGAATACGGCCTGCTGTGATTCCCCCGTCCTTTGAGAGGAGCCCAAATACCTTTTGGCTGCAGGTGGGAAATGCTGTAAATCAGAGCAAAGCGGGCGCCCATCTCAATCTGCCCTTGCTCCCATGTGACGGGCTTGGGTGCTGAACGAGAGGAAGACATTTCCTGATGATTTTAACAATGGATCAAAGAACCAAGGGAAAAGCGTGTCTTAGGGGAGCCTTTGGGCTTCGCGCCATGAAGACAACCCCTGCCCCTGCTGCTCAGGTTATTTTGGCAGGGCCCAAAAGAGAGGGACCATGATATCAGATTTTTTTTCTGGCATCACTGGCTGGTAGAGGCAGGAGATGACTCCTACATTATTTTCTTCTCCCGTTCCTGAACAACAAACCTACTTGGATGTGCAGTCATGGCCTTCGAGGCACAGCCCTTCTGCTGCTGCTCCTGGGACGGTGCAGCTAAACCATTACCCGTCCCTGAGGCTCATCCCCAAAGCCATGACGATCCCTGAGCCTTAATGACAACAACAAGGCTTTTGCAACAGAAACTTTGGGCACCTACAGGAAGCTCTTGTGGTCACAGACATTCAGCTGAACTTGTGTTTTGCTCTGTTTACCCTGGGGTTAGATGAAAGCGCGAAGGAGTGTGCGTGGGGGCGTACGAAGTAAAGCGGTGGCAGTTCACAGCACACACTTCTGCAAGCGTGCCCCAGAAAAGCAAGCAGCAACTACCAAAAAACCCACTTATGAGCAAACAGAATCAAAATCAGTTCCCCTTTTCAGCCACTGAGGTTTTACTTGCTCGATAACTTGAAGACAAAGAATCTCTCTTCTATGAAATGTTAGGCGCTCCCAAGTGTAACGTGTATACGCATAAAACTTCTGTGACCCTCTCTTTAATCCAAGAGAATAACAGCACTTTCAAACAACCAGGATAAACGAGGAGTACTTTGCTGTGTGGATAAATGAAACGCGATAAATTGTTTAGAAACGGATTAGGTGAATTCGTGGAGAAGAGCTCCGAGGTGGCTATTGCACACGATGGCTGAAGAGGCCTCCGAGATGCGGCTTGCCAGGAGCAGGGAGGGGACGGCAGGAATGCAGCCACGGTGTAGTCGCACCCTCTCCCTCCCCTTCTCTCCCACACCCGTCAGCTCCACGCTCGGGCAGTGTCAGAGGCCGTATTCTCCGCTATGTATTTCGGTCTTGCAAAGTTCAGCTATTCTTAGGCGAGGTTGTGAGTCATTAAGCGCTTTCAGTATGTTTATTTGTCAAGCCACAGGCACTTAAATTTACTTCTGAAGCCAGACAACCCGCTCGGAGGATTTCTTTCTGCCGCAGAAATTACTAGGTGAAATTCCACGGCAAGAGGTCAGCCCTGCCGCCCGAAATGCTGCGAGTCGGATCCCGCCCAAGGGCTGCCACCAATTGGGGATTAAAGTGGTCTCATTTTCAAAGGTCAATATAAGAGGGGAAAAGAACAACAAGAACAATGTGGTTTCCTACAGTCTTTCACCACCAGATTTAGCTTTTCTTACGTGTGATTTTTAAGACAAGGATCGGGCCTTCCTAGCTGGCCGTAATCCCTCTGAGGGTGGATGGTGGTTTGGATGGTGAAAGGACTCCCTGGGGAAGCAGGTTTCCCTCCGGTGGTGGGATGAATTCCTCCCGAAGACGCTGCCCTCCCTGGCTCCGCAGCGGGGTTTCTCCCTGCAGCTCCCCAGAGCAGACAGACAGGAGCGGGGTGAGGCTCCTGCCCCGTGCTGGGAGGAAGACCAAGCTGATGTCGTGTTCAGAGCCTGTAGCGACAGGGCCAGGGGCTGATGTGATCGAATCCTTTTGGAAACACAGTACAAAATCACTATTGTTCTATACGATGTTAGGCTTGTGCCAACATCCATTTTTGTACTCTCTGCGAACTGCTCCCCCTTGGCTGTGCTCGCAGGAGCTGCCTTGTATGGGCTACGAATGCTAAAATCTTGCCCCATCCACCCGCGCGTGGCTGGCATGGCCACGGCCTGCCACGGTCACTTTTGGTCAGCAGTGTGAATGGGGCAAAATACTTCTGCAAGAAACATCTGGGTGCTAGAGGAATACAAATATCAACTTAATGAAGTAGCTCAATTTGGGAAGATTTTTGTGGACTGTGCCATGATTATCACAAGACTTAAAAACACCTAAGAGGTTTCCCTAACTGCGCACCCCCCTTTCACGTGCCAAACCAAGGGTTTATACTTCCCTACACACCCCAGCCAGCTGGACACAGGCAGGAAAAGATGTGGAGGGTAGATGTGACCTCTGTGTCCAGGAGGAGAAGATGCAGCCTCCAGGAACCAACCTCACGCTCATTCAAAAGCCGCCAGCCCCTTGCTGTCCTGGGCTGTGCACCTCCAGTGATCCCCAAATAGGTACGGAAAATGCTTCATTTTCTTATGACACATGGGTCAGTCTCGCAATGTTCACATCAAACCATGTGAGCTTGCTTGTCAAATCAATTTGCTACAGTTGTGTTGCCTAAAAGAAATTGCTATGTCTTTGCAAGTATAAACAAGAAATGCTATTGCTTATAGTGCAGTCAGCACTGGTGCAGCCATAGCTGGAATTCAGACATCTGTTTTTAGACCCCAAATCTACTTATAGAACAGGAAATTCTTATTTCATGTAAACATAGATCTTGTAAAGTACAATTATCATTTTTCCATAAATCTACTTTCATTGCTGTATTTTCTGTTCCTGTTTTCTATCGGTCATCTCAGTCTCTGACTACTGCTTACCTGTTAGGGTGTGATTGCATTTCATCTGTTTCTGCACTAAAAAGAGGGTAGAAGAAATACACTACGCAGAACATGGATTTAGCTAGCACCAGGCTCGTGCAGGAACGACAAAGGGTATGTCTGCAGAGCAGCTTGGTGAGAGACAGAGTAAACCGGCCTACACGGCGCTCCATGCCCATGTACCAACAGGTCACCCAAACAAGAGGGTTACTCAGAGAGGACGAGAGCTCTGTTCGGCGCTGCTCTGCAGCACACATGGGGCGTATATCCCTACATGCCGTATGTATGGCTGACTGGTTCCTCTTTACGTGTCTCATAAAGAGCAGCTGTTTACTTGCCACGCTTACTGAAAGCAACCCAAGATCACAATAAAGACGAGTGCCTTCGTTCAGCACCTCGGCTCTGTGTCTAGGGCGCTGGCTTTTACCGCGTGCCAGGAACACAGAATATTTTGATTTTAGAGGAAGGCAATAACGGACTGAGGGGTGATGACCTGCAGCTCTGAATTCTGGGCGAAGGCAGCACCACGGCACAGGCCAGACCCAACTCTGCCTGCACATCCTCACCCAGCCTGGCAGCAGCACAGGGTGGTGTGCCCGTGTTGGTGACGACAGCTGAGCGTGACAGCTACCCAGGCAGTGGGCATGTGTGTGTTCATGACCCCAGGCTTACTGTGATGAAGCTCTTCATAGGAGAGGGAACACACAGACACACGTAACAGAGAGATGCTCAGCTGTTCTCTGCCTCAGCTTTGGTTTCCTGGATTTTTAGGCATGTGGGATTTTTTACTCTGGTCCAAGCGATGGTCTGAGTGATTCACACTGACCCACCACGCTGGGAGTTTCTTTGCTTCAATAGTGGTTTAGTGCCTGATGGCTCAGGGGACAACTTATCTATAACACTCCTGATGAGCTGCACCTAGAGAAGACCATTTCCCCAGACTCCTGCAGTTCCATCCTCCAGGCTGAAGGGTGAAATGTGACCCCTCGGCTTTGCAAGGCTCCCACGGACGAAGATGTTACTTGTTATAAAACTGCCAACCCTCTTTAAAAGCCAAGCAAGGGCATTTAATGTTATGTCTTCTTGGAGCTGTGAACTCAGCAGACTGCAGCCTGCATGAGGAGGCATTCATTTTCTCTGAGACCACTCTCCTGTGATCCACTTACAGCCCCTTCTTGTACTAAGGGATGGGGCAGAAAGCAGGAACCGATCTATTCCTACACACCTTAACATCATAAACGCTTTAATAAAGTTTTGCTTTTACTGAAGTGATTCATTCGCTTCACTTACATTATGATGTCTTTGACAGTAACAAAGCACAGTGTTTAATTTTAATGTATATGAAGTCTCTGGGATGGGCAAGGAACCTGATGGGCATCACTGGATCCCGTTCTTCAGCTGGGAGTTCAGCAGTTTCAGAGGGAATGGCTCTGCCATGGGGACAAGACCCGGCACAGCGCTGCTGCGGGACCGGCACCGACCCATCCACACCAAAGGCTTTGCCCGGAGGGCGATGAGACACTTGACCACAACCATCTGCAGGCAGCAGGCTATGGGGCCGGAGCAGCTAGACCTCTTCTTGAGGTGCTCTGGCTCCTGCTGACTACAACAGCAGCTGGTGGAGGTTGGTCTGTCCTGCCCTGCAGGGACACCAAAGGCTCTGCAGTTCCTGTCTTAACGTGGCTACGCTGTGGGTCATGGAGGCCTTGCTATGTAATTCCTTAAAAACCTTGCAGAAATGGCTCTGCTATGGAGAACCGACTGTGGTTTGATTTTTTAAAAAGAGCAGATTCTCACCTGAATCTTGATGCTTTGTAGCAGTGGTCTCATGTCTCTAAAATGTGGACATATCCATCCAGGTTTGAGAGGAATTATAAAATCTGTTCTAGGTGTGTCTGTCGACAGAGATGCTACCAGCAGATGGTGCAAGAACGTGCAGGTTGGGTTTCCTCCTGTCTGCTTCCAGAAGTGAGTTACAGTTCTGTGAGATGTTATTTTGACCTAAGAACAGAGATGGAGAGAGATTTTATTTTATTTTAATTATGGCTTGCAATATAGCACCTGGCTTCTCCTTTGAATTCCAGCCCATGATGCAAAACTGCACTGCCTCTGCTACTGGTGAAGCTGTGGATCCGTATGTCATATTAAACTGCATGGCAGGCTGTGGGTTGTGAAAGAAAATATGCATAGACAGACAAAATATGGGGAAAACACCCCTAACAATGCAATGAGACCACTTACACAAGATCACTTTTTTCGGCACTACAGAACTTAGCTTTCAAAGAGATTTGAGGAGAAATGTTCTGTTTCAGACCTGGTCACAGGTCTTGCCTTTGGCAGAATTTCAGTGTACAGAACCACACATTTATATTGTTATGAACTAAGCTGCTTTATCTCTACATTATGGGTATAATTATTATTTTCTTAGGTATAAGAGATGCGCGTGTAGCTCTAGAAGTTCATAGCTCACAGCCAACTGTGTTTTCTCCTAAGTTAAGAGAGAGATAAATGAGAGCTAAGACTACACACTGCCTGCAGCATCAGGAGCTATACGTCTTGATCTCAAAACCGATAAACTCCCCAACACGGAGGAACACATCACGGTTTGTGCCTTGACAAGCTCATGGTTTGTGGCTCAGACCTCCAAGCTGACGTTTGCTTTTTGGAAGCTGAAACGAAAAGGAGCTCATTGCAGACTTTGCCGTGGAGTTTACAGAACCGCGGCAATTTTGAATTTATTTCCTGCTTTTCCTGAAGTCTGCATCTTTAAGGATGCCTAATCTAAAGCTGTTTAGATAAAAAATGGCCACATACGTCAAGCTTTTGGGCTAGGTTTTACATGGGAGAGATTGGAGCTGGAGTAACTCCCTGACTCCCTCCCAGGTGCCCTTCTCCTCTGGGTTGTTCCATGAAGTTGCTCTGTGAGCCATGTTAGCATGATCCGGTGAAGATCACACCCCTGATATGAGACAGTAGCTCTGCTGCTGCCTCACCCCCTCAGTCTGACATTGCCCAGGTAGCCAAGAAGGCCAACGGCATCTTGGCCTGTATCAAGAATAGTGTGGCCAGCAGGAGTAGGGCAGTGATCGTGCCCCTGTGCTTAGCTCTGGTGAGGCCGCAGCTTGAGTACTGTGCTCAGTTTTGGGCGCCACAGTCTAGGAGGGACATTGAGGTGCTGGAGCGTGTCCAGAGAAGGGCAACAAAGCTGGTGAGGGGTCTGGAGAACATGTCTTGTGAGCAGCAGCTGAAGGAATTGGGATTGTTTAGTCTGGAGAAGAGAAGGTTGAGGGGAGACCTTATTGCTCTCCACAACTACCTGAAAGGAGGTTGTAGGGAGATGGGCGCTGGTCTCTTCTCCCAAGTAACTGGCGATAGGACAAGAGGAAATGGGTTCAAGTTGTGCCAGGGGAGATTTAGGCTGGACATAAGGAAAAATTTCTTCACTGAAAGAGTTATCAAACACTGGAACAGGCTGCCCAGGGAGGTGGTTGAGTCACCATCCCTAGATGTGTTTAAAAGTTGTGTAGATGTGGTGCTTAGAGACCTGGTTTAGTGGCAGACCTGGTAGAGTAGGGTCAATGGTTGGACTAGATGATCTTAAAGGTCTTTTCCAACCTAAAGGATTCTATGATTCTATGAAATTGCACAAACTCGTCCACTTGAGTTGCTAGAAACCAGGCAAAGCCCTGGAGAGGTACCGCTCTCAAAGGGACTGTGTTTCTACAGTGGTCAAACTGTTCCCACGTGCACTGACGTAACAGTATCAAATAATGGGTTATGAAATAATCTGAGATCCTCTGAAAGCAGATGTAGCTTGTCAAGTAGGAATCATTTAGGGCTTGTGAAGGTCCCAGGCTGTTTCCTGTGGGAAGAGTCAGATTCCCTTTCCAATATAGTAAAGTGAGTTGGACAATTTGTTCCCGCATTTCTGGTTGTGAAAGGGGGCAGAGCTTGCATGAACTACGGATCACCAAACAATAAGAGCCCTAAATACTCATCTCTGTTCCTTCTATCTGAAGCCAGTCCTGTCTTGACATTTTATAGCCAGTATTCTCATTTTTGTGAATGGTTTCTCACCTTTCCTGCCATAGGGCATTTGTCCGAGGATCGTATTCCTCAAGAACGAAATAGGTTTTGCTAATGTGAACCGTGGAGAGCCCAGCATAGGGTACAGACCTTCCACGGGTGATCCCTGTGACTGGGGTGGGAAGGCTGCTGAAAGAGCACATTGTCTGCATACAATTTGCACAATGTTCACAAAATTCACAGAATAATTCTGACAATACGGGAACCCTGACAGATTTATAGGCCCATCGCTGATATGGCTGCAGGGTTTGGAAGTTGCTATAATTTTTGTAATTCAGCAACAGCAAGAGGTTGTGGAGGGTTTTTTCCTGCAGGGGCTAGTGCTCTGCACTGAAGACTTCCTCCAAGAGTCCAGAAATCCCACCTCTAGGGAACCTGCTCTTTCCAGGCAATTCGTATGGTTATTTTTGGCTATGTCTGCGGAGATTTCTAGTTTCCCAGTGCAGCTATTTTTATAACATATGGCTGTGAAGACTATAGTATTAGACATAATTTAATCTTGCATGTTTGAGGGTCTCAGGACTGTATGTATGCAATTACTGCCTCTTGCACCTGCTCCCTCTTTGGTCTGTATTTGAAACACCCCTTTACTGTAAGAGGCTGAAGCTTCGGAGGCTTCTAGACAACAGTTCCTTTATTGAGTGTGCTAAGCCACCATAAATATTTAATTAGGTGTTGCTCTATTTTTGGAGAGATACAGAAAAAAAAATAAAAATCCCCATTTCCTTACATTTAAACAGAACGTTTTCCTGCTGGAAAATTTTTTTTAAGAGGGTGCATAAAAATTTGAGAGGGTGAAAGGCTGGTAAAGAGGAGATTTCACTAAGCTGAGGGGTCTCCCCTGCAGTTCTCTGGGTGGGAAGGGAGGCTGTCGGATGGCCGGTTTTAAGATGGAGCTGTGCGGGTGCCTTTCGGGCAGCATGGCACCACGTCAGGCTGGTGGGTGCAGCCGCTTCCCAATGAGGGGAGCTTCTGCTTCTCCTGTATTTGCCGTCTAAAAATAAATCATGGCTTCACTAGTACTTTTTAATGCTGAGTCACGCATCGGCTAACTAAGCTGTCCTGGGTATCCCGAGTGGTGACATTGCCTGGAGAGCTTTGTGTGCCATAAACCTTCAGATACAATGATTACCTGGACTGTAATTACAGTTGATGTATGCATGTGTGTCTGTGGCAGAAAGCAAAGGCAGGGGTGTGACTGCAGTGCCAAATTTAAAAAACCAATCAGTTGATGGAATTACAGCTAAGATTTCACCCCACCCAGTAACAAAACAGGTCTCCTTGGAAAGTGTGTTAAAATTAGCTAATTATAAGGCCTCATTTCATGCTCCAAACATTACCTCGTGACATTTGACTTGAAATCGCCTCCAGGAATGCACAGTAAATACTGAGAATGAATCCTGACTTCTACTGTACTCGTCACACTTCAAAGGCAGTTCAAGTCTTGCTGCCATCTGTATTAGAAAATCGGTCTGATTACACGGTGTGGGCAGCCCATCTCTGCCGTGTCCTTGATTTCTTGTCCTGTGGCTTCCCACCCAAACAACCTCATCTCCTTGACCCCACCTCTCTTCATCTTGCTGATTTCTACTCAAGAACCACCTGAAAATTCCCCTGTCCTTTTCAGTGGTTAAAAACAAATTAGGACAAGATTAAAGGACCAAATTTTAAAATGCTGTAACTGCACTGACCTCAAAATCACCATTTGATAGCACAGAACTAAAATTAAGTACACTAAAATCAACAGCAACTCATGCTTTAGTGAATATAAAATTTAGTTTAAAAAATATCATGTTCTGTATATTGCGAACAGTTTTCCATACAGATGACAGAGTGAAAACTTAAAGATTACTCAACCAGAATGTCTCTTATAATTATATTGACTTTGTCTTTAGAAGCCAGAGAGAACTAACTTACAAGTAAAGATAAAAAAAATGAAGTACATGTGGTTTGGTCAAAATAATGATGATGGGGAATTAGGAAGCAATTTATGAGTATGTTAAGGGAGAGAAATTACTTAGAGCAGGAAAAGGGTTATACACAATGAGATTAAATTACCAGTAGAAAAAGTAAAACACATCCAGGAAGAAGACGTGACACTGAGATCTACTGGGCTGCACAACAGACTCATGACAGGATGACACAGGATGCGCCTCTTTGAAGGGGCACATTTGGAAACAGACCTCACGCTGTGCAAAAAGGAGCAGACAAAGTTTCTTCCAAACATGTGCTGATTAAGTATTCTGAGAGGTACTTTACTGTCTTGTACTTACCTACCTGATATATTGGTTGTGTGGCAGATGCATTTGTTGATTAAAATAATCATTATACCTATTAAAACTGAGTTGCCTACTTCATTAACCAAATAAAATGTAATATGCAGAACAACACCCGATAACTGCCATGTGAAAAGCTGTGTACGCCTCCAGTCTCTGCAAAAATACTCTCTGCTAACATCTCCCTTCTCTTTCACTCAGTTACTGCACCTGAAAGTTAAACCACGAGCCTGTAAATGTTCACAAGCCTAACTTTAAACCCCAAGCTAGGCCTTCCGAAGCCACCGATGGCGTTCCTAGGCACAAGTATATCTGAAGCTTACCTAACACTTGTACGTGCGGAATTAGATTCTCAGATTGTAAAATGCTTGGACGTAAATAGTCTTTTATCATATTCGTTAAAGCAGACTGCAAACCATGCACTTGACAGGGTAAACTTTTATTGAAATGCAATAGCAATAAGTGATAAACAGCCTTAGTCATGCCATTTGACTTGAGATCTGTCAGGACACGCTGCCATATCAAACACAAGCCTACCTGGAACAACTGGACTCCCACCCTTGGAGTTTATTCCAGTCTGTTACTGATTCAAGGTCCAAAGACTTAGAGCTTTCATCCTTCTCATTACACTACTCTCTTGCTACCATGGTTTTGATTGCCCAGCACCTTCCAGCTCTCAGTGAAGCAACTCCTCAGCTGGCCACTCAAACTGGCAGCGCAAAGCAGATTTAATGAAACACATTATTAAGCAACCAAGCAGTTACATGACTTCTGAGCACCACCCACCTGGATAAGACTACCTTATACATGCTTGTTGTCTCATACAAAAGAACCTCTGTAGTCCTGAGTGTCTATTAACTGCAATGAACTTACAGCAACGTTTGCTAAGTGGAGCTAAATGTCATACTGCAGAACTCAGGTGAGGAAATGCAGCGACTTTCAATGGGAGCTCAGTATCCAGCCAACTTCAGAGCTTTGTAAATCTCACCAGCCAAGTAAATAAATCTTTAGATCAATATATACCTTGAGAAGCTGAACCTTGGTTCCCTGGGTGACGCGCCTCTCTGTGTGCAGGCATACAAGGATATTTTACTCTGTAAGAGAAAGCAAAATATGTGTAGTAAGCATGCACGTGACTGCCAGAGTATATCTAATTCCTGCCATAATACAAATTTATATTTAGGGATATTGATCTACAGTAATAATTAATTCATGTAGTAATGTTAAAAAAACGTCCAAAAAGATTGCAAAGAACTTTTCAAAATAAAATTGCTTTAAAAACGCTATTTAGACTAAGCGCTTGGTTTCCGATTTTGTTCTAGCGCTAACATGTTTTACCCAGCAAACTGCAGTTATACATTGCTGTACAGGAAACACACACACACAAAAAAAGCATACGTGAGTCATGAGGGAACTGCCTGAAGGGAGGGGAGTGAAATACACAGAGATGTGGACAGGACACTATCAGTACTAATACCTTGTGAAAAATGGTGTGGATCTGTGGCAACTGTGCATCATTTGGTGGCTGGCTGCTCTGCTTTAGTATTTAGCAGACAGCACGCTTGGAGAAGGCAGCAGCAGTTTGTCCTTCAGGTCCGTGCTAAGAGTGCTCAAATTTGGGGTAAGTCTGCCCAAGGTGAAGGGATGCTAAAGCCTAGATCTGGCCACAGTGTAAAGTCAGTTAGGAAACTAATCCTATAAAATATCTTCCTGAATAACTTAGAAAACATCTACTAAAGTTTTTCAGTGGCGTCATGGATGTAATTGCAATAAACAACTGTGTTTTGGCTTAACAGGCTTTTCTTTTAATATAACTGTTAACATCGGTGCCTAAAAATTGTGACTGCCACAAGGAGTTCCTTAGTCCCCAAGATAAAAGATAAATCTTTAAAAGATTTCTGACCTTCTGGGGCAATACCCAATTACATAGTATCATAGTATATAAACTTAATGTAGCCGATCCACGTTTTGTAAGAAATATTTACTACAGCTACGCTCCCATCATGTTTCTCCCATCTCACACTGTCCAAGTCCTGCCAGAGGAGAGCTGTGAAAAATGTAAGGCCTTATATGGAGTAAATAAAGAGCAATTTTCAGAGCCAGATGAATTTGTGAAATATGGAAGCCATCGTATATGTAAAGACAAGACGTCGTAATTCACAGCAAGTGAAGCCACAAACGAATTATTGAGGCCTTTCATCATACGCAGAACGATTCTGTGTTCTGCAGATGTTCGCTTTGTTGCAAGATTGACATTAGATTTAAAATATTTCATTCTTTTTAGTAAAAAAAATGAAAGTGTACTTCTCTTTAGGTTAAGCACAGAGAACAGCTACTTATGGGGGCCTGAAATTTACTTTGATCATTTCCAGAGGTAACAAGATGTATTTTACAACCTCTCATTAGTTTGACTGTCAAAGATTTTTTTCTTTAAAACAAAAACTTATCTCTAGCCTGGCAAAAAAAAAAAGTCTTAGCTTTTCTGTAGAAAGGGGCCTTTGTCAACAGTGTGATGAATCTACAGCTACCGCATACACGTGACAGACAATAAACACACTCCCAGCCATTGTCAGACTGAGGCACTGTTTATACATAAAGGTTTCCACTGATCTCCTGGTACAGCCCCACCAGCAAACCATCTCTGCAGGGACCAGTTTGAAGAGCAGAATGGAGTAACCTATACTATTTTCCCACAAACCATCTTTTGTGAGTGTACTGATCCCTGTACTAGGATTTTTTGCAGCCTTAACAGCCTCAATGAAAACCATGATTTATTACATGCTTCATAGCTGTGCTGGTAAAGCTTTTCAGCTCGGATCTCACAGGAGTTATGAATGTAACCCTTGGTTTACGAGTGGGGGGAAAAAAAAAGGCAGAAAGCGTGTGATATGGCTATTTTATGTATTTAGAGAACGGGCTGAATCCTGAAACTCATCAACCCCAGCGCATTCTCCTGAAACGCCGTGTCGGCTGGGCGAGCTCTGGACGGCCCGGGAGCCGCCTGCCCGTGGTCCCCGCACACGCCCAGAGGCGGAGGGAAGCTCTGATGGCCGCCATGGCAGACCTTCCCCGCTCCCTTCCGAGCTCGGGCGAGCGGTGCCCCTTCCACAGCCCCACACACCGCCAGGCGGGCGCCAAAACCAAGCGGGTTTTCGAGGGACAGCCAGAAAAGTGCTTGCTGCCACCCCCCCCCACCCACGGCCGCGATCGGGCGGCGCCGAGACCGGCGAGAGCCGCGGGGCGGGACAGGGGGCTGTGGCCTGAGGCGCGGCTGCGGCCTGAGGGGCGGCTGCGGCTCCGCCTCCGCCCCTGCAGCGCGCACCAGCCCCGTCTGCCGCTCGTTTTTCGCTGTGTCGGCCGGCCGAGGCCCGCCAGCTTGGGGTGGCGCTGGGGAGCGGGGGAACCGGCCGCGGCCGCCACCAGTGGGAGGGGATGGGGAGGGGGGAAGGAGGCCCGAGGCCCCGCCCCGGCCGTTACCTCAGGCCCGCTCGAACGGCGCCGCCATGCGCCTCGCGCCTCTCGCTCTGATTGGCGGAGGTGGGGAGGGGCGGGGCTAGAGCGGGACCAATCCACCGCCGCCGGAGGGGGGTGTCTCGGCGGAATGGTTCAGCCCAGCCGCCTCCCCTCCCCCCCTCGCGAGCCCGAGCCCTTTGGCCAGGCCGTTACCAGCGCCCGCGCGCGCCCAGGCAGGACCCCGCGGGCTGCCCGCCGCATTGCCTGACGGCGGCGGCGGAGGCGAGGCGCCGCCGCTGCCGGGAGGCGCCGTGCGAAGGTGTCGCTCGGTGGCCGCAAGCCGTTGGGACACAGACCGCCGGCGGTCACCATGACCCTTCGGTCCTGCCGGGCGCCGACGGCGGCTTCCGCTCCGGCGTTTGAGCCAGGCGGCCGCGGGCGCCGGGGCGCGAGGAGGGGTGAGGGCGCGGGTCCTGGCGGCACGGAAAACGCGCCAAGTTTCCCGTGGTGGGGAGACCGGCGCCGGGGCGCCCCGCGGTCTCCATGGCAACCGGCGGGCGGCGGCGGCGGCCCGCGCCGCCCCGACGTGTAGCGGTGAGGAGAAGCGGCTCCGCCGCCATCCGCTCCCGCGGGCCCCGGGCCCGCTCCCGGGGGCCGGGCCGGGCCCGCCGCGCCGTCCCCGCCGGGCAGGCGAGCGGCCTCTGAGGCGGGCGGGCCCGTGAGGGCGGGCGGTGCGGAACAGCGGGCCGGGCGGGAGGCGGCTGTCGGAGCCCGGGGCGGGGGGCTGCGGGGCCGCGGTCGGCCCCAGCGCCCGTTGCTGGTTCCCGCTCTAAAAGTAAATGGCGACCGGTGTGTGTGTGTGTGTGGCAGGTGTGAGCCCCGAGTGCTGCTCCCGGGCCGGGCCGGCCGCCTCCCCCGTTCGCCTGCCCGCCAGGAAAGATGCCCGGCGTCCTGCCGAGTGACAGCACCGGGCCTGCGAGAGGGAGCCCCTCCAAGAAGAACAGGCTTTCCCTGAAGCTCTTCCAAAAAAAGGAAGCGAAAAGAGCGCTGGATTTTACCGAGTCCCAGGAAAATGAACAAAAGAGTTCCGAATTCAGAGGCTCTGAGATGTATGTAAGAGTTTCGCACTGAATTAAGTGTTTCTGGCTATATTGTGAAAGTAGCCCAGCAGCTCAGCCAGGCTGTTTGATGTAATGGATAAACAACGCTGCGCCATCCGCGCGTTTCGGTTGTGTGTTCTTGCATAAGTGTGTGCTTCAGCGTGTACTAAATCAACCCTTACGCCGCGGTAATCAAACTGCTCTAACTATTCACTGTAATGGATTTCTAGATCTACTTACTTTTAAGAAAACAAGTTTGCTGCGCTATGGATGTTTAGCTGGCATGAACTTTAATAACTTGAAGAAGTTACCTTATTTGAAGCTAATATAAGGTAGTTATTCTGATGCTGAACTATTTGAAGTATATGAAAATGTAAGGTTTTGCAAAATGAGTTTTCATTAAAAAAACTGTAAAGGTTATTTCTGCTGTAAGTAAAAGAATCGATTATGCTGCTTACTGTCGTTCATTAGGGTGTTTCAAGCCCTGAACAGATCTGTCAACTCATTTCATTGCAGCTAGTGAGGAAATTTAAATGAGAAAAAGAAAAATCGCTTAATCATGGTCAATTACAATTGTGTTGGAGACCTTAAAATTTGGTTCTGTTGTGTCACTGCGGTGCATTATCACTGTATATAATGTGCCAGGTTCATTAGTTCCTTTTTTTCTTTTTTTTTTTCTGCTTTTATCCTTTTGGTTTGCTTCCAGAAATGAAGTGATGTGAATCTGGAGCAGGGGACAGTAATAGAAAATACTTGCTAGACATGTTTTTCTTAGCGCTGCTTTAGGAATGAACCAAGAACATGCAAAAGTATTTCAAAGAGAACTTTTTTTTGGTTCCTTAAGTTGGTTTCCTGATATTTTTTGAACTAACAGCAGATTTGTCTGCTCCTTGTAAACCTGTCTGGCTTTGTGTAGGTTGCTGAAGAGCAGTGGTACAGCTGAGCAGTCTGCGCTTGAGCGCCCAGAGTAGCCACACGGACACTCTCCAAAACACTTTGACGTGATTTTAACCTAGTCATTCATTCTGTAAGCTGGCTCTGACGTGGTAGATGTCCAGGAGAGAGATTCATACCAGAAGGAGTAATTCTTAAAAATTGTCTCTTACAGACTGTTTTCTCTATTTAATAGTGACCAGGTTGTTCCTGCAGCACAGCCTCCCTCGCTTGTTAGCTGTGAGAAGAAAGACAACATGTTGCCTTTTGTGGGCTTGAACAATCTGGGTAACACTTGTTACCTTAACAGTGTACTTCAGGTAAGTTCGTGTTCAGGGGGCCTCAAAAAGATTTTCTTCTGGTTAAGCACAAGTGGATGAGATTCGTATTTTAATGTGACGTAAATATCTGGATGTAGTATGAAGGGAATCTAATGACAGTGGGGGGGAAAAAAGATGATACTGCAGGAAACGTGTGCACCGTGGGTTGCCTTGATTGGGTAATTTTTCAGTTTATGTACTCTGGGCACCTCCCTGCTATGAATAATCCTGCATCTTCGCGTGCTGTGCAGCAGCCCTGGGAGATGCAAAGCTAGTTTGATTGTAAATGTGGGTATGTTGAGTAACTTCCTACTTTACCAATTATTCAATTATTCTCTTGTTGTAAACTGTTGCTTTCAGGTATTATATTTTTGTCCTGGTTTTAAAACTGGAGTAAAACACTTATATAATATCATTTCAAAGAAGAAAGAATCTTTGAAGGATGAAGGAGAGCAAAAAGCAGAAAAGGTAATATATCTCACAACGTGTTCCTTTACTTGTAATCGCGCGAGTGAGGCTGCGTGCTAGGAGTCTAATGAAAATTTAACTGTGATTTCTTCTGTTTGTAAGAAGTTTTACAGTATTGTTTTCTACAGGGCTATTTCAGGTAAAGGTGCTTTTGAGTTGTTTTGAACTTGTGTTTTAAACTTGTGTCCAAACTTGAGTGTTCAGAGAGCCTGTAAACTTGTAAGCACAAGTCTTAAGTTTAACAGAAGAAATTCGAGAAGATACCTCACTGTGCTTCTGACATTAAGATAATTATGATACAATACTTTGAGTGGATGGAAATGGGAGTTTGGGCAAAGGTGGTTTGGGTTTTTAAGAAAAATGGGTAGTCTGGCTTTCATATTTGTTTTCTACTGGCAAAAACGCAATATATTGTCTGAAACTCACCTGTTTCCCGTAATGGACAAAAAATCTGTCAAATGTCTGTTAGAAAAATAAGTGAGGGCAGGAGAGAAAAAGTTTAACTTGTTACGGACAAAACAGCAAGTATTTTTATTCTTTTTGTATTGTTCTTGCAGGGAAGCTGTAAAGAAGATCCAGTGGCAAGTTACGAACTAATCTGCAGTTTGCACTCATTGATTCTTTCAGTCGAGCAGCTTCAAGCCAGCTTTCTCTTAAATCCAGAAAAATACACAGATGAACTTGCTACTCAGCCCCGAAGGCTACTAAATACCCTTAGGTACAAATTATCTTAAACACATTGTCAGAGTTTTCACCTGAAGTTTTGAGGTCACTGTACAGCACAGCATTAGAGACTTGCGGGAGGTAGACGGTCTTAAATTTGGGGCATCCTTATAGGAAGTCAGTTTGTCATGTTTATTGTTAGCCCTATGGCATCATAAATTTGAAAGTAAATTTTCATTTTGTAATAATGTAATTTAAATCCAGCCGTGGATTTAAAACAGTACTAGCCTTAAATATGTAAGTATTCTCACTGACCTGAGAAGGACCACTGCTGGCTTCCAACTGAGCGTGTCTTTAAATACATAAGGCCGTAGCTACCCTCCCACGCCTAGGTGACAGAGAGGACTCCTCTCTAGGCCTGGAGAGGATCCTCCCCTGCTTTGATATCTAAACTCCCTAATTTAAATCTCTAATCATGGTAGCCGGTTAGCAAAGAATAACTAGTCTTCATTGCCTTCCTCGTTTACTTTTAATAGAGAGCTCAACCCTATGTATGAAGGCTACTTGCAGCATGATGCCCAGGAAGTTCTGCAGTGTATCCTGGGTAACATTCAAGAAACATGTCAGCTGCTGAAGAAGGAAGAACTGAACAAACTGCCTGTGGAAGAGCCTGCAGCTAAACTGGAGGAAAAACTGAATCAAAATACCGAGAGCAATGGAACTGGCAACCCTGCCGAGGAGGAGGATAACGTACCAAGTAGCCACGTTGGAGAGATAGCTGAAGACAAGCTACTCAAAGGAAATGGGAAAAGAAAAAGTGATGCTGAGGGTGGCAACGCAAAGAAAAAATCCAAAGTATCCAAAGAGCAAATTGCAGCAGAAGAAAATCAAAGACAAACCAGGTCAAAGAGGAAAGCAACAGGAGAAAAGCTGGAAAATCAAACCGATGCCATTGCCAAGTGTTCCAGTGAAAACGAGAGTGCAAAGCCAACCCAGAAGAAGTCACGGCTTAGGTTAAACTGGTTAAAATCTTCATGCAAACAGCCTAGTATTCTGTCTAAATTTTATAGTCTAGGAAAGTTAACTACCAACTTGGGATCCAAAGACCCAGGGAAAGAGTATGATGACTGTGAGCTTGAAGAGTCATCTGTAAAGTGTGAAAATGGTAACAATATTAAAGAAGACTATCGTGAACCAGCATCTCCTGTAGAAAGCCATAATGAAAAAGGAACTGAAAAAGAACCAAAAAAGGAAGGTTGGTGAACAAGTACATGGGCTTAAAATTAGTATGATTAAGAAATTACTGTGCGTGGAAAGTCAGCCTTCAGACAGCATAGCTAGCAGAGCTCTCTAAATACAAAATTACATTTTCAGGTATTGAAAAAGATTTTTGTGAA